>JAMXBB010000001.1:27473494-27615058 GCA_024138015.1 Lumnitzera littorea
TAAAGCCCACGGCTATTTCCGATGCCGAAGTGCCCCGTATATTGGTATATGATACCTTTTCGATACTTTCATGCGACCCCTATATATATACATATATGTAAGGAGTTAGAAATTTAGGTTATGCTGCCAAGCAATCACGAGAATATGTAATATTGCGCAATAAAGGATATGATGTGATAAGGGGAAAAAAAATTGAAAGTATTAATAATTTATGGAAAATGTTCCCACGTCTGTCCTATTATGCTCTTACTATTTTAGGAGGGAAAAAATAACGGCATTTATTAAAAGATTATAGAAAGAAGTTTCACACTTTATCATTTATTTATTTTTTTGGAAAATACGTAATTAAATATAAAGGGTGTATAAAGTTCTTTGTTTTACTTTTTAAGAAGAAATAGGGCCCAGTTTAATACAATTCATTGTTGAAACCTTCTTTTCATCTTATCTTATGAATCAATGTTGGTTCCAATAATGTGATTGGAAAGTTAGAAAAGAGAACTAAAGAAAGAACGAAAGTAAAGGAAAAAAAAAAAAAAAGCTTCTAGATTGAGTCAAAAAGGATTATGGAATGAGGGAGTGAGTTAAATTAGCTAATTACTATTTAAATAAATTCCAGTCCTCATTGTAAAAAGACATTTTATAGATGATTTCCATAATTGGTTGAAGAAAAAACGATTTCCATATTCCAATTAGATTTTAAAATAATGATTCTATAAAAGTTTGAAGCAAGCAATAATATAATCATACATTTCCAAATTTTGCTAAAATGTTTTGTTTGTTATTTTGTTGTTTATATTTGATCTATATCTCAACTGTTTTTGTTTTACATATCTTCTGTATATATCGAGTGGTTTTGTTATATTTTGTGATATTATTAATATTCAAGCAACTCCTTTCGGAAAACTACCAAAGGGAATTTGCTAATAAGACCCTTAATATGTGTTTGAGAATGTAAGGTGAAGAAAAAAAGAAAATTGAAAAATGCTTAGAAATATGTTACCTGTTCTTTTGGGCAGTGAGCGTTGGGACAATACTGCTGATCAATAATGATGGGATTTTGAACATTCTCCATGATTATATCTTCATATGTAATGTTGTAAACCTTCGACGTAATAGGAGTTTCCCATGTTTTGATCCTTAAGCCATTCTGAGTACCAGTAAGAGTGCAATTCTTGACAAAAAGCCCATTCAAATCCTTTTCATCAGGAGACATCCCTAAGCTTCCCACACTAATGCCATGTCCGGGGCCGCATTCGAGTCTCTCGATGTGGGTGTCTTGCATGCCTGCTAGTATTGCAACACAGTCGTCTCCGGTGGAGATTGTGGAGTCTAGGATGGTGATTTTGTAGGAGTTGCTCATATCGATGCCGTCAGTGTTGGGACTGTCTCCAGGGGCTTTTAGGCTTAGATGCTGTAAGGTGACATTCCTGCAACCAAAGATGTGTATGTGCCCAACTCTGCTGTTTGTAGATCTTATGTTGTCGATGATTGAATCATTTACGAAGTTGAAGACAAGTGTCTGAATAGTGGAAACAATTTCACTAATGAGTTCATTCAATTGGTTTCCAAATTTAAAATCCATAATTGTAGCAAAATAGTAAATTTTCTTCACTTTTAACAGTTTTTTATTCTTATTCATGACATTCACCACTTAGTTGAAAAGACTAAATTAAATTTATGTGCAGCTAATCTTATCTATCTTTGAGTTCGGTAGGATAGTTGCGCCGATCGAAATTAAAAGCAAGAACCTACAGGTGGAAAATCTGGACATGGACCCTTGCTACAGTTATTATAGGGCCAAGCTGCTGCTCCCTGGCCATCAAATTTTCCACCTCCGGTCATTTTGAAGTTGTTGAGGTATTGAAATGTAATCCAGCTCTTACTAAAAATAGCTGTTTTGTCATTGAAAGCCCTTATGGTCCCTCTTAAATTGAACTTAGTATGACCCTTGCATGGACCCCCAAAAGTCACTTGTCGAAGCTTGAATGCTCCCTTTGCTCTTGGCACTGACAATGCATTTTGTCCTTCAAGTCCACAAATTTGATTCCATGCTTTCACAAACGCCTAGTACATTGAAAGTCCAAACGAAATTATGTGAAATCATAAACTAAGAGTAATGTAGGATGGAATTATACAGAATTTGGTGTTATTTTTATGGTTGATTATTTGTCACTTATTTTCCAACAAAAAATAATAAATAAAAATGGAAAAGATTTATCATGTATAACCTGAGTATTGTCGGTTTTTCCATCAGCGATTGCACCAAATGTTCTTACATCAAAGTACTTATAATCTTGAGCTCTCAAGCCGACAACGCGTTCTGTTAAGAGAAACATCATTGTAAAGAAAAGATTCTTGAAAGAATAACCGGAATCCATTTTTGCCGTATTGACTTTGGATGGACTTGCTTGATCAGTTGATCATCAACTTGTCAAAATTATATGGAGGTTATTAATGCGCAACAATATAATGGTTTTGACGTCAACAAGTAAAGAAATCTGCTAATTCTGAAACTTGAGATATTTTTCTTAATTGCTTATGACATATTTAGTATACATGAATTGTCCAGTAATATGATTGGTTGTAGTATAACATCCTAAGTATACATATAGATGGCGTTACATCTTGTGATAGGATATATATCTATGTTATAATATATCGTATACACTACATAGTAAATATACAATATATTAATTGTAGCTTAAATTATCTTAATATATGATGATTATACATAATATAATATATTGTAGTTAATAATAATAATAATAATATAATAGATGTATAATATATAATATATAATACCATTAGGTATAATAGATAAGGTTGTCAAACTTACGATTCTATTTAGAATTATTAGAAGGTTTATAAAATTGGAACGTAAAATCGAAATATAGAAACGTAAGTTTTTACAACTTATATAAAATAGCTTTAAAAAATTATGGATATATTTATATTAGTTATTCAAAACTTGAAATACATGATGAAAATAAAAAAAAAATGAAGAAATTAAGTTTTTCTTTTTCCATATAAATTCTTAATATATAATATAATGTGTATAGAAAAAGGAAAAATAAAATTGAAACTAAACTTTTTCTCTTTTTTTTTAGAAAAAAAAGCTGTAAATTAAAGAGAACCAATTATTTCAACTTATTTTAAGTTATTGATAGTATGAAATGAAGTTTATAATTTTCTTTGTAAATTTTGTTATTGGAGTTGAAACTTAGATAAAAGTTATAAATATAAAATAAGATATTGGGAGAAAAAGAAAGAGGTAAAAAAATTAGAACTGGATAATATAGATGTTGTAATGTCTTAATAGTCGATGGCTTATAAAAGGCTAATTATATATATTTTTTTTAATTTTTAGTTCATTCAACTCAGATATGTAAATTCGGTAAACTCAGTTAAAAATATAAGTTTCTATCGTGTCTATATATAAACTCAGTAAAAAAACATAAGTTTCAATACAAAAACGTAAGGGCTCAGGATTGTAAATAAGTTGAGTTGAGACAAACTTTTATCCATCTTGCAAATTGAGGCTCGATTTTTATTCATTTAGATAAACGAACTTTATAATGAGTTTAAGTTTATCTCGTTTACTAATCGAGTTTCAAGTTTAGCCAAACTTAAAGTGAGTTGAGCTTGAGTTAACTTATGAGTGTAAATATATAAAAAAAAAATAGATTAACAAATAATAAATAAAAATTAGATTATATATTATATATTATCTTATAACATATTATATATTATATAAATATTAATTTCTAAATTTTAATAATATATAATATATAATACATGATATATATAATATTTGTATAATATATATAATGCTTGTGAGCCTCAAAAGCTTAAACAAGTCAGTTTGCAAGCTTAAACTAAAGTTTGAGCTCAATTTATTTACTAATCAAGTTTAAATTGAATTAAGTTTAAAGGAAGCCAAACTTAAGCAGCTCACGAGTTATTTGGCTCATTTGTAACCCTACATAAGCTTAACCAATGGATGATAATTGATAAGGCACATTAACCTAAGGATAGAATCACTATAAACCTTCTCCTATGGCCATCCAAGAGGCTAACTCTACCCATGCGGTTGACCAACAACATGTCATTAAATATCTCATTACAGTTCTACTTTTTAAGTTACTTATGTTTATTTTTATTTACAGTTATGCTAGGAGATTGTTGTTTAAATATTCTTTTTATTTTGTACTAGCAAATCAGAATTCAAGACTTTGTTAAACCTCTTTTTCCATGGATTGATTTATGCGATGGAATTCTCTTGAATTAATTATCATCCAATCTTATCGATTGTGGCAATCCTGGTTCTTATTAATTTTTTACAAGATTGTAATAAACGTTCTTGGTGATCATATTTAGAAAATTGTGAGTCATATTAATCCTAGATTCTATTCAAAACCTGTACAATTTGAATATTACTGAGTCATATACAATATTGAACCTGTTCGTATCCTTTTTAATTTTTTGTCCCATAGACATAAAACCATAAAAATCCTTCTTCTTTTCATCTCATACAATGAAATAAAATATTTGTATTTTTATATCTGATATTGAACCTATTCATATCCTTTGTAATCGTTTTTTTATCAGTTAATGTTATCAATTATGGCAAACACCGTTGTTATCAATCTTTCCCGTAGCCAAAATTTTTGATAAATTTCAAAAATCCAAAAGTCATATCGATCCCTAAATTTTAATTAAAACCAGTTTAATTTTAATAATTGTGAGTCATATCGAATATTAAATCTATCCATTTCCCTTTTACTTTTTTTCTTTCCTCATAAACGAAAAAACCACAAAAATCCCTATTTTATTTATATAAATCCATAAGTCTCAAAAAGATTCCATGTTTATATTGATTGTGCATCAACATTGTACCTTTAATTCTTCCGAAGGATCTAGGTATATAATGTTGTGTGATGCATGCATATATATATATATATATATGCGTCTGTGTGTGTGTGGAGATAGTCTTAACCTGACTAATAAATATATATAATAAACGGTGTACATTATTTAGGTGCGGCCATTCGACCAGCAGGAGCAACCATTCATGAGGAGGCGACAGTCCCATACTTCTTGTATAATGTGATTAAATTAGGCACGAGGGCCACTAATGTAACAAAGCAAGCAGTCAATACAAGGGAATATAGTCTCTCAATACAAATCTTTATCACATCTGACGAGTCTAATAAGGGCCTTATCATATTATCTATTGCAAACTATGGGTGTATGGACCTATTGTATTATTTGCCGTCTAACAATAGAATCTAATTTGTTTCGAACTTCAATTGTTGGGATTTTGTTACGTGATTTAGAGCTGATTGTTTGGAATCTGAATACAATAGATCTAGACACGATAAGATATGATTTAAACAGGCTAATATATGGAAATAAGAGGTACGAATAAATCAAATTTGTTTAAATACGGTTAAATTTGTGTTTAGGTTTAGGTAAAACTTCCTGAACACAAGACATGCTATTTATACTCTTCTGTAGTTTAAATGGATACAAAATCAAAAATTCATATGTAGATTCTTTTCCTTTCTCTTATGAAAATCTAAGAACTAACGTGATAGATTTTGAAATCAATAGTGATACTAATATTAATATCTATGTAATCAATGGTTCCACTTAATTTAATAATGTTGTATAATTTAAATTTTTGGATTTTATATATCTTATAAGATTTTGCTTTACTAAATACTTTTGTTTAGGTTGTAATTACTTTGTTAAGTATGAAGAAACGATATCATTCGTTTTTGTAAAATTTAAATATTATTATCATTCTTTTATTTTTTAATCTTTATATATATTAAATCTAATTATAACTTTTTTATTAACAAAACAGTATCAAATCTAACATAAAAGAGATATAACATAGTAACACGAATTGTCAACTTTAATATAAATGGGTTTAATTTGAATGCAAAATTCGTTAGGTTACGAATTTAGATTTTTGTATACGATTAATAGAGATATCGTGTTATGGGTTTAGGTTTTCAAACACAAACCCGTTTAAACATAACACGATAACACGAATTGCTAGTCTTAATGTAATTCACCTAAATTATATACTAATTAATCTATTTGTTGCAATTAGAAATAATAGGTCTCATGTACAATTATGGCATAAGTATGCATGTGTGCAAGAACAATGTATTGGATTTTGCAACTCACCCATTTGGGATTTTAATTTGAGATGCTAATGAGTTTAATTTGACTTTTGGATGGTGAAGGGAGTAAGTTAGTACAACTTATGGATTATTATATTATGATTCAAATAGATTTAGGTTAATAAATTTTCCTTAATATTATATGTATTTGAAGATTTGTAGATTTATAAAATTATGGACTTAATAGTAGGTTCAAAGCGTTATATATTCCCCATCAAGGTAAGAATATATAGATATTGTAAGGTATGAACAATCATTTACATACATGTACAAGAGTATGTTGTAATTCGATCCTCTTATGTTTGTTTCATATGCATATAGGTTAGGACTAAGTATATATATATAACAAATATAGGAAGTGTTTTTGCAAATTTAGGCAATATATATGCTAGTAACGACTTTCAATTTTAGTTGTTAGATGTTATAGGTGCAATTGATGGAACTCTCATGTGGCTGATTATCACTTGCTCCAAATAAAAGATGTTTTGTGGAAGAAAGTTGGCATTGGTTATTCTAAATGTAATGGTGTTTCCATGATATGATGTTCACATTTGTTTACACTTAGTAGAAGGATACTGTTAAAAATAGTTAGCCTAGAACACAACTTTCTTTTCACCTAAAGGTGCATATTAATTTTAGGTGTTTGAGCTCCTCTTTGAAGCTTATTCTAACTAATTACATGCATACATCTGGATAATAAATTAATACATAATTGTAGAAGTTTATTCCACCTATCCATATGTGTACATGTGATTGATGGGAATATGCTTAAGATAAGATGTTCAAGAAAAAAAAATTTAATGATACTAATACACCACGTAAATTTAAGCCTTTCTCATATTTAAGACAACAAATTATCCACTATTTTTTTTTTTTAGTTAAATAAGGGAAATAGATTACTAATGCTAATAACAAAGTTCATATATGGTGGAAAGCCCTTGCATAGAGGGGTGAACTAGGATTGCAATAGAGAGAATACTACATTCCCTTATACAAGCAGTTGGAATTGGATAAGGCCCTGATCCCTTTAATAGTAAGGGATCCCTTTAATAGTAAGTTTATAAAAATTTGGGGATGGAGAGAACAAACTATCTCTAACGTTTAGATGATATGCAACATTCACTAGTTAATTAGTGACTTTGCCCACTTCTCTTCAATCAAATGGAGGCTTTCCCAACAAATAAGCATAACATTAGTACGGCATGTTTAGTTTGTAGAGTAGAATATAGGGGGAATGAAATTGCAATTAGCAAGGAATATAATATGGGAGGAGTGGAATATAGATGGCTATTATGATGTTTACTTGAACGTAACAGAATTTAGATCACATCTTTTACTTAGATAACTTACAACAAGTAATACATGTTAAATAAAGATTGAAATACCCAAATTCCCCTTTGCTAAACAAGTCAAACAAACATAATAAACTAACAAAACCTGAGTCCCCAAAATCGATAGTTCTACTCCATCGTCATTAACCTATTCTTCATTATGGAAGTCTCAAATCGCACAAGTTGCTGATGTCGCCATCCAACAGAGCCATGATTGTTCGACCCATTGTATCCATGTTTGTTAACTTAATTGTTCCCCTATCACTAGGTTAACACTCCAACCCATGGAGATTGGCGAAATACGAAGCCTTAGCATTAGTTAGTAAGTTGTTCTCTCGACTGAGCTACAATCGTTAAGGTACATAAATCGTTCAGTTGTGTTGACTTAGTTTCCATGCGTAAGTGTGATTCTCTTTTTCCACTACTATAGTGTCATGCATAACTTAGTTTCCATGCATGAGTACATCCTTCGAGGCTAGTGGAAAGAGACAACGTATTTGGGGCTATGACTATAGCAACTAGTAGTGACCAAAGAAAGGGAGGTGACAGTCTTCCTATAGCTAGAGATGGCTTATTGGAGTAGTAGGTTAGGGTCTTTTTAGGTGGAAAGTTGAATTCAATTGGATGTTGTGCAAAAACCTTATTGAATGGTGGGAAGGGAGTAAAGAGTGACGTGAGGTTAGATGATTTTATCAAAAAGGGTAGTTAAGTGTCAATTTTCATTTTTTATGAAGGTATTATTGGACTAAGACAAGGGAAAAACATAAGGAATTCAGATTTAGGCCTCTAACTAAAGAATTTGGATTCCTTCAATTTACAAAAGCCAAATTCCTTAAGAAAACACTTACCTAAGGACTAAAAACAACTACACGGAGGAATTGGATGCTCCTTAGGGAATAAGGGGGAATGGAATTACCATTCCCACCATTCTCTCCTACTAAACATGCTCATATAGTGAGGATAAATGCATTTCTCAGCAAAAACCAACTTTATTGCCATTCATAAGACATAAGCCAATTCCTTATAATAAACTGCCATAGTTTTATTGCTAAGACATCAACATTCTTTATTTTTCTTATGAAACCAACTATTTGTGATCAATTTCATCTCTTATAACATCCTCAATAGCTGCTTGCTTTGTTTTTGGATAAAGAATAGCACCAATGTTAAGCTTACCCAATAAGTACATGGTGGCATCCAAGATAAAGTGTGGATAGAAATTCAGTAAAGCTAACTCTTAGATTTGATGATGCTAATATTAACAAACTATTATTATGTTATTGGCACTACATATCCAATTATTTCATGAAGCATTATTTTATTAAGGCTCTTATATGTATATAATGTGATTGAGTGAAGCTTTCCTTTGGTAAAAAAGCTTGATTCCTTATTTAATGACAATACCAAATTATCCTCTATGCTTCAAATGTTTTTATCAAGGAGGATGACTACATTGATATACACTTTATCTTATATATGAGAGAAGAATTCAAATCTTTCTTGAACAATATAGAATAGGAGTCGAAGAATCTTAAGTTAATAAAGATAATGTTTCATTCTCAAAAAAAAAAAAAACAAATGGCATAAGTTAGATAAGTCAATAGTCATTACTACACAAATCTAGATTGATTACCAAAATGATCATTGGCAAATAGGCAATAGTACCAAAGAGAGGTTTTTAAAAAATTCTCCTCTTATACATGTTTTGTTTAAAGAGGAACCAAACCTAATTAATAACAAAAACACTTTTACTAAAAATGTCCACAATATGTCATGTTAAAGTAAGTAAAGTGTTTGCAAAGTATTTATAGCTTGAGGTTCCAAAATAACTAAGATTCTAAGGTCCAAAATACATGCCAAGACACATAAGTAGTAAAGTCTTGAAAGTAACTAGACCTAGAAAGTTTGATAGTGGACAAATAGAATCTATTATCTAACAAAGAGTGGTCCAATTAAACTAAGTATCGCAAGAGCAACTACCTATCCTCTACGAAGTAACCCTCATCGTCTAAATCCTTAAACACAAGTTACAAGTATAGTTATTAAAATCATGAGTCGAAAAGTACGATTATATAAGTTTATGATTTTATAATATTTTTCTTAGTTAAAATGAATATAAAATTGTTTATATGTAAACTTTTGATGTAATTATGAACTCTGATGTACGATTATACAAATTTATGATTTTACCAATTTTATACGATTTTATATGATTTCAACGATTTTATACATTTAAATAAACGATAAAATCGTAATTTTGATAATCATAACCAAACTTATCATAGAAAACATCAATATAGAAAATCATCATATGTAAATTATTAAAAAAGCGAATGAATCATGATGGTCTTAATAGCATCATAGTCACACAATTGCATACAATGGCACTCATGTCATGGTGCAAGAATTAGGAGCCAATTATGCGTGCTCAAAAGAATGAAGCAAATGGTATCACTAGGTTATTTGCTTAGGGAGCGGCTTAATTTGAAAGCAAATTAGCTTCCTGTGAACAAACTAATCAAAAGTTGATGGTACTCTCTTAATAACCCCCTTAAACATATGGAGGCTAGTGACAAAGCTAAGGGGGTGCTCCAAATGAGAACATATGCTTGGAACAATTTTAGGTAAATAGGAAAAGAAAGCTAGTTGACCATCCAAAATTCAAGTAAAATGTGAAGCTTAAATATAGTTGAGTGCCATATTGGTTATTTAGGAGGGATGAACCTTCGTCCCAAGATACTCACACGTATATCCATTAAGGCTAAAAATTTGGGACACCACCAGCTATCTTGAACATGAAATGATACGATTATAAATAAGTTAGTATATAGAAAAAACTAACACAAAACATAAATGAGTTAGACCCACTTAAACATAACAAATTCATGTCTAGATTTGGGTACTTGTAAACCTAGTTATGAACTCATTTATTAAATAGGTCCTATAAACAAGTTACGGGTTCAATCCGTGAATCCATTTAATTACATAAGAACTAATATTTCGAAAGTTAGAAAAACATTGTTTTCTCATTTTTTCATGAATATGTAGAGAAGAATTACACTAGTACAAATCAAAATATTGAGAGCAGTGAATCAAATGCTCAAGATTCTATTAATAATAAATGGATATATGATTGACAAGTAACATTACCTTTTACAAATACATATGTTGGAATTAGATTTATTTCATTCTTTATAATGCTTATAGTTTTTACTTTATTTGGGAATTTCAACTCTTCAAAAGTATGCAAATATTTAGAGGTGTCAATTGAATTAGAACTATATTTTTATGAGGAGTAGTATATGATGATTGAATTAGGTATTTTGTGTTTATTGGAGTACTAATCAAATCTTAATATCCTTGAGTCATAAAAATAACACTTGATATCTTGAGTGTATTGATATATACAATCATTTTAGAATCTGCATTTAGTACGTGATGGAATTCTTCATCAATACAATAGCTCATTAAAGTTAGAAATTATGAAAGCTCTTTTATGTATAAAGAATTGGTTTTAAGGAGAATGTAATAAAATAAATTATTTTTGTGAATATTTTGATATCATTTATTTTTTATTGATACAATTTATTTATATGCAAGTTGTTTGATTATCTCTCTAGGGAATTATCACTAATAGTAATATTCCATTGAGATACGGTTCAACTTAACATCAAAATGTTATATAGTAAATCGATGTTTAGATTTGCTTTATTCAATTGAACTTTACTTTATTAAATTTTTGTTAAATTGTAATTTTAAGTATAAGTATTAAGAACATGTTGTTTTTATTTGCAAAATGTTAATTTTATGATCATTATTTCTCTTATAAATTTATAACTATTTCATGGATTTAATTGCAACTTTTCTATAGATAAATGGATCTAATTCGGATACGAAAAATGTTTATTAAACAGATCGGGTTATAAGTTTAGGTTTTCATATATTATTAATAAATAGGCTTAGTTACGAGTTGAGGTTTTAAAGATACAAACCCATTTGGATACGAACATGTACACAATAGGTTAATATGAATTGCTATCTCTAATCCATATTCTAATAACGACCATGGTTCATTTAGACATAATTAAGTAATGATTAACTAGAAAATTAGTACATATATTATTGGGTTATAGAGATTTTGATAAATGATTTTATAGTTTGATTTATCTATCTCTTTTCTTTTCCTTTCTTTCATTAATGTTTGTTTATTTCTTTTTTTTTTTTCCTTTACTTGCCATCCAAGTCATTATTCACGTTTTTATGCTTTGGTTGGGGAAGAAAAAATGTAAAATAAAATAAAATTCACTTTTTATGGACATGTTTTTCCAGTTTTTTGCTCCATAGAATTGTTAAGTTAAGTTTTGCATGGTAAGGTAGGTTCCAATATTCCCACTTACAAAAAAAAAAAAAAAGAAAAAAAAAAAAGAAAAGATTGAGAGTAGAAACAAAATTTGCAAATGAGAACTGCAAAAATTGCTTACAAGTAAACAGTATGGGCTGCTAGCTTTGTTTTCGATCCTTTGCTCCCTTAAGTCAAACATACAACTCTTACATACTAGCACCATATATGTTATTTTATATCCACACTTAAATTTGGTTTGCATGAAAGTATCAACCTTTTGCATGATTCGTTTATTAATCATATTTAAAATTTTAAATTTTTGTTAACCAATTTAACAAATGTTTTTATATTTAATTCTAAAAATTTCTATAGTAAAATAGATGGAATGATGGTCGACCATGAAAATTACTATGACGAGCTGCATAGCGATAATAGTGGATAAAGAGTGAGGTCCAAAAGCAAGAAAAATAGGTAGTGTATATATAAATTATAAAGTTATAAAATTTAGTTCTAAAAATTTAAAGTTTTAATCTTAAAGGAGTTTATGGCGAGATATTGACTTATCAATATTGTGGAAATATTGGTACAGAAAAAGTTGGACTTATGTCCACGAACATAGAGAAGAAATGAGAAGAAAATATTGAAGAAAGTTTCTACAAGTGATTGTTATTCTTTCGTTATTGTTTAGTTATGTATTTATACAAGCTAGAGTAATACAAACTAACTGATGTCCTAATCAACGGTCTTAGTTAGCAAACTCAACATAAGCACTATTGTACAAGTTAGCTCACATCTCTTCTACCACCTCCCACCCACCACCTACTACTACCACCCCTCCTACCCCACCCCTAACACACACACACTCTTTCCCTCCCTCCTCAAGTTGGACTTTCTTGTAAGTCCAACGTGGAAACAAAAAAGGATAATTGAGCTATAGATAACAATTTAATGAAAAGGTCAGCAAGTTGTCTTTGAGAAGAACCATAAAGCATGTTAACAAATCCTCCGGCTGATATAATTTAAAAAAAAAAAAGATTACACATCTATATCGACGTGTTTTTTTTTTTTTAAACATGCAAGCAAGGGTTAGAAGCAATAAGTAATGCAATCTTTTTATCACAAAACAGATGAATTAATAAAGGAAAATGAATATGTAAGTCCTTAAGGATATAGGAAGCCTAAAAAATCTTTTAATAACAGCAGCAAGGCTTTGATATTTGAATCAGTAATGGAGGTGCTGATTGTGTTTTGTTTTCTATATGTCCAAGAGATTAAAGAATCACCTAATAATAAACAAAACCTTGTAAGAGACTTTCGATTAAGACGAACCAAACCCCAATCATTATTTGAATAAGCCTTCAAGGACAAATCACTAGTTTTGGAATAAAATAGGCCCAAATGAGCTGCTCCTTTAAGATATCTCAACAAATGTATTGCAGCATGAAAAGAAGGAACATAAGGAAGGGACAAAAATTGGCTAAGTTGATTAGAAGCAAATGATGTGTCTAGTTTTGTAATGGATAAGTAAAGCAGTTGATCTACAATCTTATGATACAAGAGTGGATCAAAAAGCAAATCTCCTTCATCCTTCAATAGGCTAAGACAAGTAAGCAAAGCTAGTGAAGAAGGCTTACAACCAATCAAACCAACATTTGTTAGAATGTCAAATATAATCTTCCTTTGATGTAGCATGGTTTCAATTGACGTCATATAAATTTTGAGATCCAAAAAGAATCTAGCAAGACCTAGATCTTTTACGGTGAAATGCCTTGTCCAAATCACCCTTTAAGACATCAATAGCTTCAACATTATTGCCTATGATCAACATATCATCAACAAAGTAAAACAATAAAAACATCATCAGCTTTATAGTGAGTGAACAAAGAATAATCAGTCATAAATTAAGTAAAACCATGCCGAAGAAGGAATTGAGATATTCCAATATTCCATGGGTGGGACGCTTGCTTAAGACCATCTAATGACCTTTTAAACCTCTAAACTTAATTAAGAGAACCCTTAGTGTTTCTTGAAGGAGGAAGCATATAAATCTTTTCATCGAAAAAAACAAATAAGAATGCGTTATTAATATCTATTTGAAGTAAGTGCCAACTATAAGAAGTAGCAATAACTATTAAGATATTAAGATCCTTATAGTCCCTAATTTAGCAACTATTGAAAAGGTACCATGGTAGTCATGAATACCTCTACTTAGGTATAGCTCGTTTCTACTAATGAGGCTTTGTATCTCTCAACACTCTCATCTAACCTATATTTCACTTTATATACCCATTTTGATCCAATTGACTTCTTTCCTAATGGTAAATTAGAAAGTTTCCATGTATTTTTCAATACCAAGGCTTTAATTTCTTTGTTCATGGGCTCGATCCACTTTTTACTTTTAGAAGCTTATGAATGATAAAATGGTTCATGCATAGATAAACATGCGCTAAAGATAAGTTAAAATCATAAGAATATGTCATAAAACTAGCAGCAAAGAACAAAGAATAAGTAGAAGAAGAATTAATGATTTGTGAAAAAGAAGAAGAAATGCTATATGCTAAAGCGTAATTCAAGGAATGAACGAAATTACATAACCACTTGGGTTGTCGTTTAACTTTACTAGACTACCAAATAGCAACAGAATAAGTCATAGATCTAGGGTTGTATTTGAAGAAGAAGTAAAGCAAGGCATAATGGAATCCGATTGCACTTTAACATCAAAAGGAAAAGAAATAGTAGGATGTAAAATTGTCATAGACCCAAATAAACAACTATCAAACAAAGAGCTATCATGTTTAAAAGGAAGAATGATTTCGTAAAAGATAGCAACACTACTAACAAGGATTTTGTGAGAATGCATGTCAAAGATCTTATATCCCCTCTTATTAGGAGTATATCCCAAAAACACACCCTTCAAGCCTTGCTAATCAAATTTGTCATTTTAAGGAGTAATGTCTTTAGCAAAGCACAAGCATCCTATCACCTTAAAATCACCATAACTAGGCTTATCTCTAAACAATAATTCATGTGGAGTCTTCTAATTCAATTTAGATATAGGCATTTTGTTTATTAAATGTGTAGCTATAATCACACATCCACCCCAAAAATTCTTTGGCAAATTTGCATGTAACCTCAATGCACAAGCCGTCTTAACCCTGCCATTTTGTTATGGTGTATGAACTATTGATATTTGATGTATAATGTCCAAATCATGAAAAAGATCTTGACATGCATGAGAAAGAGATTCAAATCCACTAACAAATCTAACTACTTTAGGAGTTGCAAGAACTTGTGTTTTAGTCATCTAAAAGAACAATTTGAGACTAGGAACAACTTGTTGCTTATTGTATAACAACTAAGTCTACGTATACCAAAAGTAGTCATCAAGAAAAGTAAAGAAAAATCGAGCACAATCAAGAGAAGGAACATCATATGGGCCTTAAACATCCATATGAATAAGATGAAAAGTATAAGAAGAATAATTATCACTTTAAGTGAAAAGGGATCTTATGAGATGTAGCAAGATGACGTGTCATAGACAAAACCATCGAAATTAAAGTGTTTACACTCATCTAAATGTTGAAGTTTTCAGATTGGAGCATAACCCATTCTATCATGTACTAAACGAATAATGTTTGTACCTTTAGAAGACAAATGAACACAAGAGAAATTAGGTAAAGTAACAACAACAAATGCACTTGAGCATTTCAATGCTTTGGACTTCAAATACTATAGCCTATTCATAACTTTAGCCATATTAAGTGTTTAGCTATTCTTTTGGTCCTAGAATATGAATGTAAAAGAATTAATCTTTTGTCATCAATCTTGGCAACAAAAGAATGATCCTTTACCATATGATGGACAAACAAAAGATTGAAGATGAAACCTAGAACAAATAGCACATTCCAAAGAATTATCGAAGGATTAAGTTATAGGGAACCAACTAATTGAAAAGTTTTATATGACCATCAGGGAAATGAATTACAACAGGATGAGACAAAGAATGTATATCAAGAAGTAGGGAACAAAATGGGCTAACATGATCTGTAGTGCCTAAGTCACTTATTTATGAACAAGTAGTGTTATTTAAAGCAGTAAGGCAAGAAGTAAGAACAATACCTACAAAGCTCATAGCACTCAACACTATTGCGTTTAGATTCTATTGTTTGTTAATAATTGTACGCGATTATGCATATTGATCGATAATTGTATTTATTTAGGGTTTTATTATTATTAGAGTAAATTTATTCATTTTATAAGCTTAAAGTTATAGTTTTAAGGTTTTTGCCAAGTTCGAGTTCAATCTCGAGTATTTACACTTATATAGGCTTTAGGATTTTTGTACGCAATTTAGGTTTCGATCGAAATTCTAAGGTTTTTATTACTTATAATATATTGAATTTTATAATTTAATAAAATTTTTATCTTACTTATCCTTATCAACTTACGAGATTATTTATAGTATTAGAGTTCAATTATATTCTTAAATAGTTAAATTTGCAGGATTTATATTCTTCCTTCCTTATAAAAAGTTTCGTCCTCGAAACTTGACTGAGATAGTTCCTTACTAAAACTATTTTCTTCATTCATAAACAAACTATTTGCGTATAATCAACAAGCTTCCTATTAGTACCTCGCAAAACTATAATTATCAAACCTAATTTATACAACATATTTCACATACATAATCTCCTCATATTAATTACATTAAATCTCTACGGTTCCTTAATATGTCACTAGATTTCCTTCCTAGTTTGTTCACTTCCAATAGCATTCAAAGATATTATGATCATAGCTTCCATAGTTACTACATATTAAGGCATTGTTTCTTTTAAAACACCATCTCACTTTATAGCCTACTTTTCTACAGTAGGAACATTTTCCTTTTAGCTATAGGTAATCTTTTGAGTGGTAATCTTAGTTGTATTTCCAACAACTTATTTGATGTGGCTTTTTTACAATTGGTTCATTTACCTATGACTCTGATACTTCCATTGGTCATTTGTCACTCTTATTAATATCATGTCTTAACTCTTTAACTGATTTTGAGAATTCCTTGTTTTCCTCCTTTTGTTCTTCTAAGAACTCCTTTCCTACATATTCTATCACTCTTGCTCTTTCCACAACTTCATTATAGGTCTTTAATTGAAATTCTTTCAACTTAGTTCAAGTTTCTTGATCTAATCCTGTTAAAAATACTTGGATGCAAAATAATCACTAAGTCTTAATTGTAGGTAAGTAAAATGCATCAATCTCTTAAGTTCATGTAAACCCTAGGAAAAACAGTAGTTGAACCTTAACTCAAGTTTGAGTATTCTAAACTGTATAATAAGTTGATAAGGCTAGTAACAATAAAAGATTATGAAGTCTAATAAATCAAATATAACACTGATAACAAAACCCTAAGAATTAATCGAAACCCTAAATCGTGTACTCAAACCCTAAAACTAGTTTACACACCATTAATCGAAAGTGAACCTTAAATTGCTCGAAACCCTAAAATTATAAACATAAACCTATAAAATAGTTAAAAATTACTCAAGAGTGATATAATCATAGTCGAATACAATTTTCAACTAAATCGCCTATTCGCATGAAATTTTAACGAAATCACCACAATAACTTGTAAAAATTATAATTGTAACAGGTACTAATTAAATCGATAAAATTTCACAAAAATTTGAAAATTAATTTACAAGGAGAATCGTTATAATTTATATGATTCGAAAAATTACATATATTTATTAATAATTTTCATTTTCCTTCTCTTTAAATTCCAATTTATCTCTTTTCCTTCTTTCCATTTTCACTTCAATCCCATATCCTACACAAAACGGAACCAAAATCAGCAAAATAAAATCCTAATCAAGTAGCCCACGTAATGGATTTCAAGTGACAAGTGTTGATTAACTAAACAAGCAAAAATATTGCAATGATTATCTAAGATATTAGCTTATAACTTAAGCTATTGTACATGAAATAAAAAGAGAAAAAAATCTAGAAACATACAGCAAACAAAACCAAAAAAGAAGAAACACAATTTAGAAGCAAACGTAAGAAAGAAAGAAAGAAAAGAAGAAGAGGAAGAAGGAAGGAAAGAAGAAGAAAGAAATTAAAAGAAATAAGTAAGTATTTATTTAAGTATTTGTATAGTATTTTTATACATATAACATTACTAATACATATTTATGTGCATAAATACTTCAATTTAATTAAACATGTATGTATAAGGTTATGTGTCTATACATGTATGTACATAAGTATATTATACGGAGAAGTATGTATTATGTATTTTTTTAGTATACATATGATTAGTATTAAGTATTTATATTAAATAATTATAGTATACCTATGTATATGTGTGTACCGTAAGATATATATATATATATATATGTGTGTGTGTGTGTGTGTGTGTGTGTGTGTGTGTGTGTATCCATGTATAACTATTTTAGTATATATATACATATATATATAATCGTGTAGTATGTATATATTAATGAGTGGTAATTATATGTATATACCGAATATATATGTATGTATTTAAATGTATGTACATATGTAAGACTTATGCATAAATAAATACATGAATAGGTATATAGGAGTATGTTTATTTTTAATAAATACATATACATATATAATACGTATAATGTATAATATATGTACCGAATATGTATTAGCACATGTAATATATTTACTAAATTTGTAAATATGTAAGGTGTATATATATATATATATATATATATATATGATACCGTAATTAAAGATTTTTCAATAAAATAAATTATAAAATATATATTATAAGTATATACATATGGGTATAATCGTGATGTACATAAGAGAAATAATAAATAAGAAAATGAGAATAGTAAAAATAATATAGGTAATAATAATAATAATAATCATAATAAAGTTAAAAATCTCAAAAATAGAAAAATACAATCAAAATAATAAAAATATTGAATATATGATTTAAATAATTATTAAATCATAAATATGTTAAGAAAAAGCGAAAATCAATATTTTATAATTTTTAAACTTAAATAATAATCTTTGTGATATTTTTATATCACAATTTACGCTACGAGTCACAACGTCCAAAATGGACCTTGTTACAAGAAAATATATTCGAAAACAATCAAAATAGACTATAAGTTCATAACGATCAGAGCTAAAACAAAAAAGTTATATGCGATTCGATAAAAACCTCAAATCGACAATTTCACGTAACTAAGCAAAGTAAACCTTACAAATTACAACACTAGTTAGCTTTAAATTCTCAAACTTATAAATTTCTATTATTCTCAAGTGATTTTAATATCGACCCTAAACTACCTACAAACTACTACGACCTTTGAGCTAATCATGGCTGAGTGAGTTTTTCCTTATGATTCCATACTTATTTGTGCTAGTAATTAGTGAATCTAAATTATGATTTATGAATGAATGTGTATGAGGTTGGGTTATGCTTGTGCATGATAATTGTTCTTAATGATGAATCTACTTTAAATTTCAATAATATAATGTTTGTTGCATAATAGATTCACTAGATTGATTGTTTGTGACTTAGAATTATTATTGATTAAATATGACTTAACTTTTTATTCGACTATAAAAGTTAACTTAGATCGTGCATAAATCATGCACTACATAACTAATTCCGGGCAGTCACATTATACGGAGGTAGCGAGAGGCCATACGTGGGTTGATTATTGATTGTTATTGATTTCATACGGTGCACACGTGCGATATGACCTTACTCGACTCGCAGGATGACTAGGTGTTAGAGGCGCCAATCGCCTAGCTATGGGTCGAGTCCAAAGGCTTTCGTTTAGAGGTAAGTGAGGGCTATGTAAACCTACTCACAATCATATGTAGAACTCATTTTGGTAAGGTTAGTAATGGATGTACCATTACATTTTAAATACGAAATGCGGAGTTTCGTTATGAAATAAGTTCTAATATGATACCTGGATCTAACTGTACCAATGAATCTCCAACCTTGATTTTGGAGGGCGTTAAATCTGAGTTGTATGCGGTACCTGGTCATCTGCATATATTTGTTTGGCATACTGCTTGTTCATGCATTCATTTGATTGAACTTAATTATTGTATAAACTTGACTGCTATATGGTTGAGGGAAAATATCTCACTAAGCTAGTTAGCTTGTACCCTTGTAGTCTTCTTTCGCAAGCCGACCTCTTTGTGGAGTCGGGTCACCGCATGCTCGAGGTTGGTTTTCTACATGGGGTCAGTGTAGGAGCTGGATGAGGACGGAGAGTACTTTTAACTTATTATAGATTTAAATATGTAATTTTATAATAATCTAACTTTAGACACGTTTCAGATTCTGTATCTGTAAACTTTTATGTAAATAAACTATGTGTTATGCTTTTACAATATTATTATTTGTCATGAAATGATATTGCTTAAGCTTGCGTACTCTTGATAATTAGTGGTAGCTATAGTCTTATGTATCGTATAAAAGGGTCGTCGATTGTAAGGAAATTTAATCTGCAATCCTTTGTATGATATACGGCGACTACTACGACTAGCCCCCTCGGGTCGTGACAGTTCACATTCATATTCGCCAATGCTTCGATTTCCTCTTCGTATAAGCAACAAGTCTTCTTGAAGTTTCTTTTGTAGGCTTCCCAGAATGTATTCTTTTAAAAATTCCTCCTTAAACTCATTCCAAATGATAGGTTGAGACATAGTTTTACTCTTGAAGTTCTACCATATCCTTGCATCCTTATATAACATAAAAATCCCGTAAGTTAGCTTTAAGTCCTTTGGAATCTCATAAATTTCAAAGGATTGCTCAATCCGTGCCAACCAATCTTCTATTTCAATTAGATCATCAGGTTTACCTTCAAAGTATTTGTTAACTTTGATAAACTCAGAAAGTTTCACCTTATGTCGTTCCATTACTCCCGAAATATTTTCAAGTTGACCTTCACTTTCTCAATTTTGCAATGCTTACAAAGGATCAAGACCAAGATTAATTATAATAACTCTGTTAACATAATATTTCTTAAATCAATATCATTTAACCAACTAATTTATTTAAATCATCAAACATCTGATTCAATCCTCCTTACATTGTTATATCCTTCTATTTTATAAGAATGACTACCCTTAAGGTCACTATTTCATTCTTACACATCATGTTTAATCATACTTTTCTTCTTGTTGTATTATAATTGGAATCCATATAATATCACTTATAATTCATTCTTAATAATCTATCCAATCAACAATTTAGATTCATAAACCTATTATCATAACATTCCTCAAATTTCCACTACTATGATTTGAACTCTTTAAATTTCTATTCAATTTGCTATTACTATTTTCAAAAATTAGAACCTTTACCTAAAATATTCAAACTTCCATTTATAGTTGGAATTTTCTAGTACACCTCACCTCCAATATACACTTGTCTTTAGTTACTCCTTTAAGAATACTTATCTTCATATCACTTCATGTTCAGACTTATCAAACTATTTAACCACTATATTGAATTTACAATAAGTTATCGTAGCATTGCCTTGAAATTCCACTTGTGCTATTGAATTCTCAATTCCGAATATTGCTAAGATTGTCAAAGCTAATGAATTCCTATTAAATGCATTTTGAACTTTTAACATGAAATTGAAATATCTTTATTCTCTAAATCTCCAACAGAAATATTTCTTCTTAATTCAATGTAATCGAAAGTACCTCCTTTTATCCTATTTTCAACACTGGTTCCTTATATTCTTGTTTCTTCACTTCAAACTTATAATTCTAAGCCTTTAGAGAGTATACACATCATCAATACCTAGATTAGAGAGGTGTTTCATAGTTAATGGACAAACGTACGTATAACATAGTTATAATACGTATGGGTGATATTAAATATACTATATAATCTAAATGTCTAAGTCTGTTAGTTTTAATCTTAAATCTACTTAAGTTTTACCCTATTTCACGATTTAGTAGATTTTTCCTATCTCTGACAACCTAAAACTCTAATACCACTTCTATCATGATCCTAAAGAGGGCTTAATAGGATTGTCTAAAATTTTCATATCACATGTACACTCATGGTACGAAAACTACTTTACAAGTCAGAGATTGTAAAACTATAAACAATTATTCACTAAAATTTTCGATTTTTAATTAATTAACTTACTATAAAAGATGAATGACTATAGATATTTGATATTCCACAATCCACTAAAACCGTAGAGAATCAATATCCCCTACCAAATGCTAAGATAAGATAAAACAACTTAATAATTTACGAGAAATATTATATTACACATAATCTTATCATATAAATATTTTTTATATCAATTGTTTCTATTTCAACTATATTTTTCCCAATCCCTACTTAAAAGAACTTGCAAAAGAAACTATTGGGAAATGAGCAAACCATAGCTCAATGAGTCCGTTCTTCACCACTACCGTTCAAGTAAGTTGCGAACATTAGTAGCACATATGTAAGTTATTTACATACAAAATGAATACAAGCACAATAAATGTAAGCAACACATCCATAGAAGTCCAGAACTATGAAAGGTGTAAATTTACATCATCTACATGTCGATTATCCTTCGTACTTGTCCGCATGGAGTACCTCACTTTAACCGCATGAGGTTGCTTGGGAGCACCATCTCTTCATATGACACTTGACTATTACTGTAGTCGAGAACAACAATCAATATAGGTAGACCTCAACTCGAGCCATCTACTGAATACATCCAAAGCCCCTCGAGCGCGCAAAGCGAGTTCTCTCGCTCTCAATTGGAGATGTTATGCTAGCTTTACCTTAATGATGAAAATATCATTTATGAGCACTACAAGCCCTTACAAAAATTATACAAAATATATTAAAGATTGGAAAAATGTTTTTTCAAAAAAACTGTAAAGCTAGCACTCTCTATCAGTCTACCAATTGGGTCACAAACATACGACAAATACAACTAGTTATTTTAGTTGAATAGTTATATTTACTAATTTAAGAAAGTAATCACATGGATGATAGAACACAAAGTAATCAATCATTCAACAAACAAACATTATTAACCAATCGGCAGCATATAAATAACAAACAGTAAGCAAATAGCAAATCATAAAAACTCCTTGACCTGATTAATGCTTACTCTCCAATCATTTGGGATTTCCAATTCTTGATAATTGGGTACCTAAAAGATAAATAAATCCATAAGTATTTTGAAAAATTAGGTTCATCAATTAATTAAATATCTATTATTATTTGACTAGTTTCCCACTATAACTCAAGTATAGTATAAAAATAGTTTAACTTGAATTTTTAACTTACTTTTCTCAGTTTGTCTTAAATTTTTAATTGCATACAACTTTTTTATTTTAACTTCAATTTTTATAAACTTATAATCTATCTTTATCGTTTTCGGATGTATTTTTTTATAGTGGGGTCCATTTTAGACGTTATAACCTGCATTTTTTATTATGGTGTAAAAATATTACTAATTTTATTATTTTGACTTAAATAATTATAAATTATTATTTTAAAGTTTTCTTTACATATTTATAATTTACTAAATATCTAAACTTTATATTTTGAAATTTTCTTATTTTCTTAGTCTATTTTACCAAAATTCACTTATTTTGCTATTTTTAAGGGTTAATACTTATTTAATTCATTTTTACTATTTTAATAATTTTCTAAGTAATTAATTATTTTCTTATTCCTTTAAACTCACAGCATATATATATATATATACATATATATACTAACTTGCTTTATTTATTAATTTAGTATTGTAGTATATTATATATGTATTATTTAAATATACCTATATTTCCATATATACTATATTATTAATATACGTATTTTTCACGTATAAATATACTTTGTACTTAAATAATATAATCCTAAATATATTACATATGCTATACATGTATACTTATATATACGATACTTATAAATATATATATATACTTTTATTTTTTTATATTTTATACATATATACATATATGGCCATATTTACAAATACATATATATATATATATCTATTGAAAATACTTAATATACATACTACCATATATGAATATATATACATATATAGCCACATCTATTTATATATATCTATATATTGGAAATACATAATATAAATACTATATATACATATACCCAAATATTTTTATACCAATTATTTGTAGAATCAAATATAATATATATGTACATATGAATATACTTCAGTATCTATACATATATGAACATCTATACATAAGGAAATACAAATCCTACATATATCTATATTACATTACCTTATAATACATAAAATTCTACCAATTACATATATGTACAAGAACACATAAAGATAATTAATACAAAATAAATATACTACACTTACTACTTATCTATTTTCCTTAATAAGTTGATGAATAATATATGGCAAAGCTCCTTTTTCTTCTTCTTCTTCTTGATGACTTTTTGAAAGCAAAAGAAGTAAAAAAAAAAAAAAAGAGAGAAGAAAAGGATAGAGTCCTCATAGTTTGGGAAGGGGGAAAGTATGTGTAGAGTTTTATTTTTGTATTGAAAAAGTGTACATATGTGTTTATTCTTCTAGTAGACGTGAAGTAACAAGAGGAAAAGAAGAAAAAAAAAAGCAAGATAAGTAATTACTTGATTTGGCAAGAGGTTTATCTAATACTCTCGTTTTATCCAAACAATTATCATGTGGTGAATTATGCATACACAAGTAGTAGCTAAAAAACAATTCTGGAATTTACATGGCAAGGAGAAAAAATAGGGAAAGAAAAAAAAAGAAAAGGAAAAATAAAAATATTAGACTTTTCTAAATATAAAAATTATAAATTTAGTGATTATGAAATAATATTAAAATTTTATAAAATTTATTAATTAAATTGCTACCCATTACATTTATAATATTTAAGATTTATTTCAACACGTTTGTTAATAATTTTACGCAATTACGCATATTAATCGATAATTGTATTCGTTTAGGATTTTATTACAATTAGAGTAAATTTATTTGTTTTACAAGCTTAAATTTATAGTTTTAAGGTTTTTGTCAAGTTCAAGTTCAAGTTCACTTTCAGGTATTTACGTATATATAAGATTTAAGGTTTTCGTACGTGATTTAAGTTTTAATCAAAATTCTAGAGTTTTTATTACTTATAATATATTCAATTTTATAATTTAATAAAATTTTTATCTTACTTATCCTTATCAACTTACGAGATTATCTACAGTATTAGAATTCAATTCTACTCTTGAATAACTAAATTTGCAGGGTTTACATTACTAATTTCAAGTTATAATTGAAATATCAACGATCCATTCCTTCGATTGTATTGCTCACACAATTCACTCCATACTCAAAAGATGACTAAGTGTACAAATAGTTTTGACACAATTTACTTAACATAGAGTTAAGTATCTAGTATCTCACCATGTAATTTGCCCTAATCCATCTAGCATGATTGAATGATTCTTGATTAGGTTACAATTCCATCAATAAAATCAAGCTTTATTTTAGCACAAAATCCCACTTTAATAGAACAATTCTAAGCGATACATGCCATTAAAAATGATATTTCCTATAACCATACTAAGGTTATATGAACCTAATATGAAAAGAGGATCTAAAGTAATTTGATCTTGATTCATTTGATTATTCATCATGTCAAAACCAAGACAAAAACTTGATTAAAGTTAGAAATTTCAATGAACCTTACTCTAATACCATGTGAAAATATTGTCATAGAAGCTTGACTTGTATCCATGGACACGAAGAAGAAACAAGAAGAAAAGATTGAAGAAAGTTTCTGTAAATAACTGTTGTTCTTCACAGGATAGTTGCAAGATTGAAAGGAGGGGGGAGTCATCTCAGTACCATCAAAATTGTTAGATACATGGTAATATTATATAAAGGAAAAAGCATATTCTTAAAATGTCAAACTAAAAAAATCAAAATTTAATTTGTCGCCCTTTTTCATCATAAAATTTATCTATGATAAAATTTGTATCGAAATTTTCAATAATACACTTACTAGGCAATTGGTAAGAAACTTATCATTTATAGTGTTTTTAGTAATTGGTATATGAAATATTGCGAGGGGATAATAAAAATAATAATAAATTAAAGAAAAAGAAGCATTCATGAAAACAAATTATACAATGAGAAAGAAAAGTCATATAACAATGAGAGATATAATATGCTACCTATAATAAAGATTCCTAATCCAGTTGCAAGTGAGAGCAACGATGGTAACTCTTATAATCATGAAGATAATGGTAAAATATGTTATTTCATTGTTGAAAAAAAAAATTAAGATATTTGATTATGCCTCTTACAATCCAAAAAGATATTTTTGTGGTTCAATATGTTATGGTCGAACTTATGAAAGCTATATAGTATTTATAATTGATTCATCTATGTAAAAAATAGAAATAGAAAATCAATAAAAAGGCAACTAATTGCCAACATATTAGGTAAGTCATTATATTAATATTTTTAAAATAATTCATAAATATAGTAAGTTATAATTTTGAAATTAGATTTGAATAATAATTATTGTTATATTTTCTTTTATCGGAAGATTGGAATAAGTTCAACTATAAATAAGTTCTTTATTTTTATTAATAGAAAAGGAAAGTGGGAAACAACACTTAGTTTTCAAATTCACCTACTACAATTAAGATCATTTGAATTTTTCAATCTCAATTAAAGATTTACTTTTTTTTCCCTTTGATGTTAGTAACGTAATCTGTTAAAAGATGAATCAAAAGAAAAAAAATCAATAAATATAACAATTTGGTGAGAGAAAAATCTACGTCAACATAGCAAGTTGAAAGTTGAGGGGTTTTTACAATAATGCTAGCAGAATAACGTTACGGTAACGTTGACCAATTTAAACTATCAATTTATGGAAACTTAATCTATACTATCTATCATATTAAAATAATTTAACTCGTTACTTAAATAATAGGTCAATTAATTAATTAAAAGGGAAAAGAGAAGAAATAAGGCAATGTGTTAACCTTCTATAATAAGTTATATTGGTTAGAGTTATAGTAACATTATATTATTAAAGTTATTACAGGAAAATCCCAATTGGCATAGAATAAATAGCACTTGCCTTTTAATGTAATGTGTAGATAAGGTTTTAAGCTTAGCATTAATTGAGCTTTAATGCAACACATGTAGCTAGCCATTAATTTACTAATGCAACCAACATAGGCTGTAATAATAAGTTTTTATTAGTGATGTCAAATTCGAGTTGATTCCTATGATTAAACTCGATTTAATTTTGATTTAACTTTTAATCAAGTCTGATATTTTTCTTAATTTTTTATCTCCTCACATGTCAAAGTCAATTACTCTATGTAGATTTAACAATACTACTCATTATTCGTTATTTTTATTCCATACTTCTTTTTAAAGTAAGTTTTTGGACTGGGGGCCACGGCCCCGATTGGGTCCCTTCTGAGCCCGTCCATGGTTCTTCTATTATTGTTCACTTGTGTATTTATACAAGCATATACATGTTCTAACTAGTAGTATTAGTCAGCAAACTCAGCATCGAGACACTTATACAAGTTAGCCAGCAGCGAGAATAAATAAAATACTGAATAAGTTCACGAGTATATGTTTATTAAATAAGTTTATAAGTAGAATCAATTGTTAGATCAGAATTTACGAAAATGATTTGATCCATTAATTAATCCTCAAGTGACAACAACGTACCAGCGTCGTCAAGCATATTCTTTTTATACCATCCTTTGTTCCAACATCGACGACAAAAACCAAAAAAAAAAAAAAAAAAACACATTCCATCCTTCATCCACCAGCATTGATCAATCATCGTACATGCCAACTTCCTCCAAACTCTTCCACCGGTTTTCTCCATTCCTCTTGGCCCTCTTTCCTTTTGATCCTCAAACACAGCCCAATTACGTATTAACAAGAC
Organism: Lumnitzera littorea; assembly: GCA_024138015.1. Classification (NCBI taxonomy): domain Eukaryota; kingdom Viridiplantae; phylum Streptophyta; class Magnoliopsida; order Myrtales; family Combretaceae; genus Lumnitzera; species Lumnitzera littorea. The sequence continues at coordinate 27,501,328 of JAMXBB010000001.1, forward strand.
GACATGGGTGCCCATGAACTATATGCAGCAAGGTCGATGAAGGAGTTTTACTTGATTACTGCACTTGTTATGGTGGTGAGAGTTTGTGGACAGGAAAATGTGATACCCTCTACTTTAGATGGTCCGTTCACGCCTGCAACTCGTCGTTTTGATCCTTCGCTCCGTCAAGGTAGTGATGATTTGCCCATGGATCATCCTAGGCTTAAGAAAAATGTGACTTCTGATTTTCCTGAACAGATTGCTCTGGCTCTCTCAACACCAACTTCAATGTGGGTTTCTTGGGTCACTGGTATATTTTCATTGCTTTCCCTATATTTCTTTTGTTATTAAGTAGCATGCTTGGGTTCCGCTCGATTTTTACTGAACTATCGATTTTCGATATGGTTGCAATCAAGTTGAGCTCGGCGGATCTATTTGAGTAGTTTATCATGTTGAGCTCCGGCTTCATGATATATGGCTTGGCAGACTCACGAGCCAAATGAAGCTCCAACCGAGCTTATTAAGTGCCAATTCGAGTGGAGCTCAAGCTCAAAATTGGTTATGCTGGAGTATTGAATTTTGGAGCGGAGCTCCCTTGGTAGTGTGTCATTTACAGCCCTAATACGAGAATGATGGAAGACTCAAAATCTGTTACAAATTCTTATATGATTACATCACAGGGTATTTATAGAATATTGTTACAAAATATTAAGGGTACTTTTTAATGAAAAGTGTCATTCATGTAGTACAGGTCGTGCCCAATAATTGAAGGCTATCGAGCAGATGTGTCATGAGTTGACAGTCAAATTGCATGATAACATGTTGAGGAATTTAGTTTACTGAAGATGCTAGCAGAAGTTTCCTTAATTTTGTTAAATATGTTGGTACTATGGTGTCACTTGAATGACTTTCTAGAATCCATAGTATTAGAATTGCTTAGATGTCTTTTTATTTTTTACAGCAACACAGAAAAGAAGGAAACAGATTTAATCTGACATATGCTTTGTTATGTTTTCTATGACAAATTAAAGATTTGTTAAAGCAGATATCTGAATTAGAGTTTTCATGGTATTGGTGCTTTGGGAGTTAAAAGCATTTTCCGGCCCATCATTGACTTTTGTTACTAATTTTTCTAGTTTTATGGTTAAAATGCTAAAAATGATTAAGGAATGATATTTGAAAAAGTGGCAACACAACTTGAAAATTGGTAACAGCCGTTAGACAAAAGAATTTCTCCTAAATTAAATTTACAATAAAATTTCACAGATTTAATTGGCATAACGAAGGCATGAATAATCTGACCTTTGGATATATCATGAAGATTATGACAATCAATTGAAAAGAAGACATGTAATTTTCATTCTGAATATAGCTTAGCATTGATTGTGGGCATTGCTTTGAAGATTTTTTGTGTTGTCTTTTATTTTTGGAAACTTTTGTTTATTTTTGGTAGGTTTAAAACTTAAGTGTGTTGTTTGTGTCTAAGGGGATGCTCAGATTAATTCAAGTGTGACGCCACTTGATCCATCATCAGTTGCCAGTGAAGTCTGGTATGGCAAAGAAAGTGGAAATTACACAAGCATCCAAAAAGGGGTCTCAACAGTTTATAGTCAACTGTATCCATTTAAGGGACTACTGAACTACACATCGGGCATCATTCACCATGTTAGGCTCCAAGGTAATATTATTTAAGGTCTTCCCTTCTATCTAGAGTCAGGCAATTGCTAAAAGTTAAAATGGGCTCTTAGCCTAGTTGTAATGTGATATGTAAGTCTATCACATAAGAGCTGCTTGATTTAATCCTTCTCACTTGGGAGGGAAAAATTGGTATTCGAACCAGGTGTCTTGATCAATTCATAATGGTATCTTGTTGTCATCATTGATTCATTGCAGCAGGAGGGGGTGTCTCAATGTTTGTATGAGGTATTGTTCAACTCGGGACTCAAAAGTTGAAAAAATTAACCTTGTGATGTGATTCTTTGATCTGAGCAACTGGCTTGGCCTCTTGTCTCTATCATGTTGATTCACGATTAATATTATGAGCTATCAAATGAGAGCAACTGGCTTGACCTCTTATCTCTATCATGTTGATTCATGATTTAAATTATGAGCTATTGAACGAAACTAAGTGGGATGGTGTAGTTATTTAAATTCATGTGCTTGATTTTAAGGGAACAATGATGGAATTCACATTCGTCAATATATTTCACATGATGGGAAGTGTTATGGTGACATATTATGAAATGATATAGTTTGAAGATGTAAGAATAATCGTGATATGTATTTAGATAAAAAAAATATATCAAAATGAATATAACTAATAATTTGGTAGTTTATTAACTGTGTAGTACTGTATTCACATAAAACTGATGGACCACGGTTTAATATAATTTTGGATCAGCAGACTGCTTCATGTTCTTCTGGTTCTTGCATTGGTATAGAAGTCATTTTGCATCTGTTCATTGACTATGTTTGTGATATCTCCATGTAGTAAGTAAAATTAAGGCTCACAACAGATTGAAAGATATGACTAGTGATACTCACTTTTTGTTGAAACTTTTTTATTCTGTAAGGTCTTGAACCAGCAACAAAATACTTTTTCAAATGCGGTGATAGTTCCTTGTCCGCTATGAGTCAAGAATATAGCTTTGAGACTATGCCGATACCAAGTCCAACTGCATATCCCCGTCGCATAGCAGTTATTGGTGACCTAGGTCTTACAATGAATTCATCAGCAACAATTGATCATGTCACTAAGAACAACCCCTCCATGATTTTGATGGTTGGAGACCTGTCTTATGCAAATCAGTATCTTACTACTGGTGATAAGGGAGCTTCATGTTTCTCATGTGCATTTCCCGATGCTCCTATTAGAGAGACTTATCAACCCCGCTGGGATGGATGGGGAAGGTAGGGCTCTTAAACTCATGACTCTTCTAAAGACGAATGTTGAAATCATAATAGTAAAGAGAAGAGTAAAGGGAAAAGCAATAAGAAGAATATGAAATTTTCATGTGAAAAACCAGCCTTTTCAACTCAGATATAAGCCACACACTCTTTACAACTAATGATGTGAACTCTTGTCTTTGCAATTCTCTTCATGAGTTGAGACTATTATACACTGATTATCACCTATCCATTGATGATAAGCAGATGGGGAATGTTCCCAGTGAAAGAAGAGGCATTATAATTGATTGTACATGTCAACAGAAAGTATATTGAATAAGAACTTTTCAAGGAGAATTTGAAATCTAGAAGACTGTTTGGACCATTTTATCATCACTTCCATCATTTCTCTTCTGCACCGAATCTTGAAGCTTTATATTTGCAATCTGACTGTTTAAACGAATGGGACTAAAACCATCAATAAGCTTGGGAAACTTCACTGTGTATTTGCATACATAAGCCAAAAATGATTTCCTTTTTTCATTATTGACATGATTAGTTAAATTTCAGGTTCATGCAACCATTAATCTCAAGAATTCCGATGATGGTTATTGAAGGCAATCATGAGATTGAGCCCCAAGTGGATAATATAACCTTCCAGTCATATTTGACAAGATTTGCTATCCCCTCAAAGGAGAGTGGCTCTAACAGCTACTTTTACTACTCCTTTGATGCAGGAGGTGTACATTTCATTATGCTGGGAGCATATGTTGACTACAATAGGACAGGTACAAATTTTGCAGATTCCATTTATTAGTTTTATATGTATGCTTATGTATCTTAATCATTCCACAACCAGGTTCTCAGTATAAATGGTTAAAGGATGACTTGCAACAAGTGGATCGTAGAATCACCCCATGGCTTGTAGCTGCATGGCACTCACCTTGGTATAATAGTTATTCATCACATTATCAAGAGTTCGAATGCATGAGGCAGGAAATGGAAGATCTTCTTTACCAATATAGAGTTGATATTGTTTTCTCTGGTCATGTAAGTATAAATTTCTGCAAAAGTTCTTAATAAACTTCCTTGAATTATTCCATCTGATGGTGTCTACTGTTCTTGATGAGCTGTTAAAAAATCTAGCATTCGATAGTATAATCCAGCAGACAATATTAGTGCTTTATGCTCTTTGAGTGCAATTATGTCCTAAACTTATTAACTAATTTACAATCTGAACATTTTGAAATGTTAATTTAGTCATAAACCTTCTTCGAAACTTAACATTCAATAAATCTCATAGAAAATGAACTAAACATGTGAGATTTTAAAATTGATTGGGATGCTACAGCGCATTCAAAGATTTAGAACTCAGTTGAATAATAGCTAAAAGGTTTATGTCCACTATAGTATTTTTCCCCCCACCCCTTTTCTAGTCCTCAGTCATCATATCACAGTTTTTAAAGATCCATCAATATGGATTTTTCTTTTGTGCATTTGGTCTGTGTGGACCTATTAGAGCATAGTATCTATACTATCTACATTATGGGTCTACACGAAGAACTGTATTGGAATTTTTCCATCCATATACAAAGCATGCAAGTTTTTCAAATTTAGACAAAGTTTTCTTTAAATTGGTAGACACTCTGCCAATGAAGTCTAGGTAGCTTTTATCAAACTTGCATTACAGAAATCCTTTGCCAGATCCTACAGATATATATGTTATGAAGTTCTCTCTAACATCGTTATGTGGTCAACTTTTTGTATTTTTCCAGGTTCATGCATACGAGAGGATGAATAGAGTCTACAACTATACATTGGATCCATGTGGACCCGTGTACATAACTGTTGGTGATGGCGGAAACATTGAAAAGGTTAATGTTGATTTTGCAGATGACCCTGGAAAATGTCCATCACCTACAGATAACATACCGGAATTTGGAGGAGTATGCCATCTAAATTTTTCATCTGGCCCTGCTAAAGGCAGGTTTTGCTGGAACAAGCAACCAGAATGGAGCGCATATAGAGAAAGCAGTTTCGGGCATGGAATTCTTGAGGTAATTAGATGAATAGATAATTGGCAAGATAGTTGATTTTCCCTTCTTCCATGAAATTACAAAAGGCTCTCAAGCCTGCCTTGGTTCCTTGATTGACAGAAAGCATGAAATGCATCATGCATAACAAGCATACCCAAGATCATCGATTCTCATATTTTTCGAACAAAGCATCAACTGTTTTACTACTCTGTCCTATTGGTTCCAAAACTCAGTTGTATCTCCATGTTTTTGCATGCCTAACACTTTGAATAACATCTGGTGGTCATGAAAATAGTCATTGTTGGATTATATCTTACGGCTGAGTGTGTGATTTTACTCTCCATTTTCATACAGATTGAGGGTATTCTGAAGTTTTCTGCCTTCACTCATTCTTTGTGCAAATATAGAGTGGATATATATCGACTTTTAGATGGTGTTACACCTTATTTGAGTGGAGTGTTAGTCAGAAACCACCCTCATGCTCCTTGGTTCTCGCTGCATTTGGAATTATGGGTTTGCTCAAATGTTTTTTTTTTTTTTTTTCCCTCTTCCTGTCTATATGCTGTTTATATCATTTTTTTTTCATTTGAAATCCATGTTTGCATAGTTTGTCTTATCTGTATGCGATGTTGGTTAAACTGTGCATAATGAAAAAGGTACATGGATCCACGTATGGGTTCTCAGGTCCATCATGTGTGCCCCAAAACCAGCCTTGTTCCAACATTGATGATGCTGAAAAATTAAGGATCATGATTGATATGATCTACAGCAAATCATACTGCTCCTAGTTATATGAGATCCAGCTTGATATTTACGTTTGAGCTTAAGCAGGAATAGACCCGGTGTTTCATACAGTGAAATCCTACACTTCTCAAAATGTTCCATTCTGTATAGCTATTTCAAAATCTTCCGATTCAGGCTAGTACTGTCAATCTATCTATCTATCCATCTGTCCATATGTATATATATAGAGTATTTTCTTCACGGGGAAATAAATACACATGAAAAGAATTGATTTGCAAACGTTTGAAAGGTGTAGGACTCCATTGACCTTTTAGGTTTGTAGCAAAAGCTGTAATGTAAAGGCCTGCATCTGGTTTGGTAATTGACTGGTCTTTGTTACTTCTACTATGCAGATTGTGAATTCAACATATGCATTATGGACATGGCACAGGAATCAGGATGCATACGATGAACAAATCCCAGGCGATCAGATATTCATCGTCCGGCAGCCGGAATTGTGCTTGCCATCTCTAAAAGTGACCATTTAATTAACTTTTCATCAGATTTATTGTATTTACACAATCCTGTTCATCTTTGCATGCATTTGCGGATAGGCGTATATAGGTGGAAATTGAAGGAAATATCATTTTTTGATAATTTAACCCAAGTGGAAATTAATGGAGACAGAACGAAATCATCGTACACATTTCCATTTAGAAATTCATCTTATTTCTTTCTAAAATTGGATAGAATTAGGTGGAAAATCTAGAAATGAGACTAAAATTGCGAAACCACACCTTATAACAATATTTATTGAAATAAGTTTGGGTGATTTGGCGAAACACCCCATTTCATTTCTCTTTATTTCCTTTATGTGGTACCAACCAGATGAAGGAAATATGAATATTTCTATTTCTTTCCATTTTCTTTGTATATTCTTGAATACAAAGTGTAAATTTGGGGGCATTTGGTTGGGGGAAAACATGTCTCGGGGTTTCCTTAATATGTTCCAGTCAAATTCTTGCATTTGTCAAATATTATTGTCGCTAAAGAGTTTGTAAGTACCAGTGGCTTTTAGTGATAAGTGGTGGTAGTTAGTCACCGTTTGATGTGATTAGCGTTTAACTGTTATGGAAAAAGCTAATAGGAAATGAGAAAAACTATTTTCTCTTCGATAAAATGGAATCCTTTTCCTCCATTGCCAGTAATAATTACCATGATGGTTAATGATCACTACCGTCTATTGTTTGAGATAGTCTATCTTACTATCACTTGTTATGAAAGGTCATGCATAGCCATAATCTCTAGATATTACTACGGTAATATTTTATTTTAAAAAATAATTCTGAGAAGTAAAATAATTCTGAAAAGCACTTTTCGCTTTTTAGAAATTAACACTTCCCATATTTCTACTCCTGTTCTATTTTTTTCTTTTTGTTCCTACTCATTTCTTCCCATTCTTCTCGCGAAAATTGCCAAACATGGAATAAGACCCCTAAGCATCAGATTCTACTACAATACGTAATAGCATGAGTAGTTATCTTTTATTCATTTATTTACTTTTTTTTCTTTTTTTCTTTTTCCTGTTAGGTGAAAAATGAATCTCAACAAGGATTAACGCAACCAACGGATTCTACATTTGCTCCTGCAGCTAGTAAAATCATGTGGCTGACCCCGTTAATCATTCTGATTGCAATTGCATTAGGATGACCATTGTCATGTGGAAGTTGGAAAAAGTTTTGTGTACATAACAACGGTCTCTTGGTCATCGTCGTCATGGTTATCTTATTTCCATCTGTATGGTCAATTCAAGCAATTATACAGAGGTGTGAAGAAAATTTTCGAATTTTAGTTGCAAACTCTAATATGCTTTTTATTTAATAGGAAAACATTAATGACTAGATCAAAAAATTTACTAAGGGGTAAAAGTGGGGGTGAGTAGATACATGGTGAGTAAAGGATTGAGTCCTATTCATACACTATCCTGTATGTATTGATTCTCAAATTTTTATATTCAAAACCTAACATATAATACATTAGAATCATTTTATACCCTACAAATTTTATAGGGTAGAGAGTACAGGATATCTTGTAAAATAGGTTTTTTTTTTTTTCCTCCTTTATCTTTCTCCAAAACTTTGTGTTGAGTTCATAATCAATATCAAAATTATAATTACATTATCACTAGACTTGCTAGGAATAATTTGTATAAGTTGCAATGCGTTTTAAATTAACACATTATAAATCTTTGGTAGATAAAATAGAGAATATTTTTTAATTGAAAATGTTTAAACCCTTAGTTGCTTCATGCATAAATTTCTTTTGTCTTTTTATTTCAAATCATGAGAATAAAATTTTTATCATACAATAAGATTATTATATGTAGAATGAAAAAAAGAACATATGCGAGTAATTTCAATATAATATATTAGATGATAAGTTAAAAATTAAGATATTTTTAAAACCTTATTAAGTTAGTAAAAGGAGGCAACAAAAGAAAAAAGATAGTAAAAGAAAAAATAGGTTTTACTAAAAAGAAGAAGAAGAAGAAGAAGAAAAAAGGGAGTAGATAGTAGACATATGTAGCCGATAGTCTTATGCCTCGTTCACTTAGAGGGAATTAAAATTTCATTTCTTTCTTTATTTCTTATTACGGTGTTGACTTTGTTTTATTTTATCGAATCACAATTACATAGAAATCCTTATTACAATTACATACAAAATTTGATATTTTTCTCAAAAATGACTTTATTTTAATTTAGCAATTATCAATATCGTCACCACCACAACCACCGTCGTCGTTACCGCCATCGCTACTGCCGTTACTGCCACCATTATCATTGTTGTCGCTGCTACCACCACCGACTACCGCCATCGACCGCCATCACCACCGCTATTACTACTACTGCTACTACCACTGCTGCTGCCACTACCATTGCTGCTGCCACTATACCACCGACCATCGCTATTGCCATAAGGTTGATTGAGAAATAAGATGAATCGAGGGTAATTTAGTCGTTAATATTATATTACAATCTGTTATTAATTTATTTATAGATCTAACTAAACAAAGTAATAAATATTGTATCCTTATTACATTTATTAGGAATTCTAATTACGTTCTCCATTTCATTACATTCAGTCAAGTGTACAGGCCATTAGTGTTTTATTATGAGTAAGTCTTTACTGTTATTTTCTTTAATACTAAAAAAAAATAGCATTAAATTTTTTACTATTAATATTATTTAATTATTATAAGAAAGGTATAAGAAACATAAAACCTGTACCCTTTACACTTTAAAGCATATGTTTTAAGGTATCTTAACCTAATGCACTTATTCTGCCTAATAGAAGTAGGTTTTAAGAAATTACTACCTAAAGCTTGCTCTATAATCCTTATCACTCATCCGGAGCCTACTTAGTAGAAAAGGGTCCGAGTAGGTATCCTTAATGTTAAGGGTACTCGCTCATCCCTAGGTAAAAGAATAAAATTTTTCACTTTCTTGTGTATTGACCCATTGGCATTCTATAATTCAATAGGATAGTCTCTAACTTTTTTAATTGTACTTTTTTATCTCTTTGATATACGATAGGTCTATTTTTATAAGAATTATCACATGATGTTGACTATATTAGGGTTGGTAATTTGTGTTACTATACTGTATCTCATTTCCATGTCTCAATAGGTTTGTGTTTGAATAATCTAAATTCATGACATGACCTATTTATTAATCATATATGAAAACTTAAACTCATGACTTAATATGTCTTGTATGCGAGTTGGACCTATTTATATTAGGGCTAACAATTCATGTTACTATATCATATCTCATGTATCTTAGATTTAATATTGTTTGTTGATTAAAAAGTTATAATTAAATTTACAAAATATTTATAGATATAAAAGGAAAATAATGATAAGAATTTTTAAAGTTTACAAAAAAAAATAACACAGTATCTTCATACTTAATAAAAAATTACGAGATAAACAAAATTTTTAGTAAGGCAAAAACTTATCAAACCTAAGAAATCCGAAAATTTAAGTTACATAATATTATTAAATTAAGTAGAACCATGGATTAAATGGATGTGAATATTACTATTAGTGCTAATTTCCAAATTTATCATATTATTCATTAAATTTTCAAGGGAGATAGTAAAAAAATTTAACACATGAAGAATGTATAACATTTCTAAATTAAGTTATATAATGTCACTAAATTAAGCAGAATTATGAATTAACTGGATATTAGTATTACTACTAGTATTAATTTCGAAATTTATCACATTATTTGTTAAAATTTCAAGAAAAATAGTCAAAGGGTCTACAAATGTGTTTATCATTTTTTGTCCATTTAAACTATAATGTAGTAAGAATAATATATAATTAAAAGTATCACATGCCTTTAGTTGAGATCTCTAATCTAGAAAGACATAATTTATGCAATAAAATGTAAATACCAAAGATTATATAGTGTATCTCGTGTCTTGTATCTAAGTTTAAAAGCTTCACTTGAACTAAGACATGAATTTAATTATGTTTAAACGGGTTTGACTCGTTTGTGTTATATTAAAATTTTCTATACACTAACTCGTTTAAATCATGTCGTATCGTGCTTGAATTTATCATGTCAGGGTCTTATATTGCCTATCATGCCCCAAACCCAAGAGTCATAATAGCCTTACCGTGTAGTATAGCTTACATAAGGCATTTACCATTTCACTACTTTGAATTATTCAATTTTGGCTCTAATAGTTATTAACTTATAGTATAACTTTTCAAAATAGCTTCGGAAATAATTTTGTGGCTCAAATGATTGATAAAATCAAGCTTTACAAATCATGTAGAGTACAAAATCTAAATATTTAACAAAAAGTTCCAAGAACTTCTTTGATCTAAGAAAATAAAGTGATTGGTAAAGGATTTATAAAAATTTACAGGTTTACAGAGCATAATAGCAATATCCATAGTTGAAAACTATAAGGTTAATAGTAGAGACCATATTAGTTTCCCTATAAGTTAGTAAAATTGACAAAAAATAAAAAAATAGAAATAAAAATAAGAACTCAGCTCATTAGTCTTGATTCTCACTCCCCAACCTCATTTTCTAGTCTTTTGGAATTTAAGGTAGTATTAATGAGTCTATTGGGAAACCTACAAAACAACTATAGAAGAATAAGCGATAACTTATTCAATAAGACAAAAACAATAGTACATATTGGATACATAGTAGTTAGGGTTTTTAAGCAAGTTTAGTTAGATGTTATGCATGGACAAGCAAGTGTCATTGTGTGATATTATTTGGTTCATCGTGAGATTAGAGAAATTACGTCCATTCTAATCTTGGTTGAGGAGTTTAATGCCGTGCATTTCGCGGATCGGAACCAAACCGAAGCTTATATAATAAAGAAACACACTTTGCTAAAGACTTCACTTTAAACCACGATCCCTAATCTTATTATGACTCCCTCTCTTGTCACTTAGATCAACTAATAGTAAAGAGAGAACCATTTCAGCTATTTTTATCGAAAGGTCCATGTTTGGCTTAAGAATCTTAGTTGTTTCCCCTAGTGAGTTGCGATGTAGGTCTAGTTAGTAGTTAAGCTAAGTTTGTGTTAGATTAGCTTTGGAGTGGTCAAACAATTTCAGACAGTTCAAAGTAAGTAATATTATGAAGTAATCAATACATAAGTTCGGCACTCAAAATAGTATAACCATATTCAAGCATACATGTTACATACACTTAGGCAACTAACTTACAATCATAAATAAAACATATACTAAAGTCTCTAAGTATTCTTAAACAATACTTCAAAGTGCGATAAAACATTGATCTCACTTATTCGGAACTCAGTTGCTTACTAACTAAGTTTGTTGACTTGTCTTTGTTGGTGATCCCTTGATATTTATCTTAATTTATTACTTTATTCTGCATATAAATTATGAAATATTACTAATTTACTTGTTTATATAAGAATTAAGTTGGTTAGTCATTAGTTTATTATCCTATGTCTTAAGTGTTAGAAGTTTAGAATGTTGATATAATTTTATTTTACCTTTGTTACATCCTAAGATATTCCTTAAGTTGGGATACCCCTAAAGTATTTAACTGGAAAAGCTTTTGAGCTACTTCCTAAACCATATGGGTATTGAAGCTCACAATAAGTTCAACCTATAAGTTAACTCCTGAGCGTGATAAGAATCCTAGATTCTTTATTGAGCATCCTATGATACAAGTTCTAAGCATTCATATATCTATAATTACCTTAAATATTACTCTAAGTTACTTTTTGGCAAAGTTGTTGCATCTACTATGTCGAGCTCTATTTTGTTTTCTTTAATTTAATTCATATTAAGCTCAGTCTGCTTAATACAGATTACTCGACATAAAATTAAGGAAAGCGTTTTTTTAAAAAAAAATTGGTGTCACCAACCAATTCAAGTGGTAAAAAATGAAATTAGGGTTTCCGGGTAAAAAAATCTTAATTTAGCTACTGATTTACATATTTTCTAAAACAAAAATAGTCTTAGAAAATTAACTAGAAAAACTAAGTTCGATAGTTAATTTATTAAGACTAAATCACCATGTAAAGATAAAAAAATTAATGGGCTTTATATATATATATTAAAAATACTAAGCTATATACAAATATACAAAAATATAACTAAAATGAATTTTTAATTATTTTTTATTACGAATTTTTCAAGAAAAAAAGGAATTTTTTTTATTTTTTATACGGTTGTCCTAAAGGTACTTATGTACCTGTTAGTCAGGATCAAACCAATATAGTTCTATTTTATTCCCAATTTTAAAAAATCTAAAAACTTAATTTTTAAAAAAGACTCTAAGTTAGTATTTTTTATTTTTTAGAAAAATTGCTTACGTAACAAAACTTAAAAAAATCCTAAAGCACTTGAATGAGAATAAATAAATAAATAGAAGATGCAACTTTTATGAAATTATGCTAATATGTAATTATCATAAAAAACATACCATTTTATAAAAAAAATGCAATTACTATGGACAATATGCCTAATCATGGAAAAGAAGTTTAAACTATAGAAAATATACATAAACTATAAATAAGATGCCTAACTATAAAAAAGATGCTCAAATTATAAAAAAGACACCTAATTATGATTAAGATGCTTAAATCATGAAAAAGAAACCTAAAATATAGAAAAAATACTTAGATCACAGAAAAGGTGCTTAGAGCATAAAAAAGATATCTAAATTATGAATAAGATACCTAGATCATAGAAAAAATACCTAACTATGGATAAGATACCTAAATCATAGAAAAGATGCTTAAATCATGAAAAAGATACCTAACAATGGAAAATATGTGTAGTAAAGATTTTTAATTTTTATGAAAATCTAATTAAGTGATAAAAAAATATCTAAAAAAAATAACCCTAAGAATGCCCTTTTTATGAAAATTTACTAAAAGATATAGCAAAATTTCCTAAAAATGCAACAAATAATCAGATATACTAAAAATAACTAATTAGAAAAAGCAATTAACATCCAATCCTGCAAAATTTCCTAAAAATGCAACAAATAATCAGATATACTAAAAATAACTAATTAGAAAAAGCAATTAACAAATAATCAGATATACTAAAGATTTCGAGTGTTTATCTTAGAAGAATAGGGCAAAAGTTTTAAGGGGGCCTAATTAACTTGTTTTAGTTTGATAGATAATCTAAAGAGAATAAATCTCTTCGAAATTTTCTTTTGATTTGATTTTCAAAAAAGATAGATCTTTTCGAGATTTAAAAAAAAACTTGTTTTGGTTTGGTGGATGATCTGAAGAGGCTGGATCTTTTTGAGATTTCTTGTTTTGATTTGGTGGATAATCTGAAGAGGACAAATTTCTTTAAGATTTCATAAAAACTTGTATTGATTTGGTGGATAATCCAAAGAGGATAGATATCTTCGAGATTTATTGTTTTGATTTAGTGAATAATCCTAAGAGAATAAATCTCTTCAAGATTTCAAAAAACTTGTTTTGATTTGATGGATAATCTGAAGATGATAAATCTTTTTGAGATTTAAAAAAAAAAAAACTTATCTTGATTTGGTGGATAATCTAAAGAGGATAAATCTCTTTCAAGATGAGTTGCTCGAAAGGATAGATCTTTCAAATATAAGATAACAAAATGAAACAGTGTTCTCATTAGTAGGTGATCTTTTAAATGACTAGATGGCGCTCCTTTAAGTAAGTAATCTAAAAGGGAAGAAATAGGATAGTGCTTCTTTTAAGCAAGCAATCCAAAAAGGAATAGATATGATAGTGCTATTTTTTAGTAAGTGATCCAAAAAGGAACAGATAGAATAGTGCTCCTTTGAGCAAGCGATCCTAGCAAAGAATAGGACAACACTCCTTTGAGTAGGCGATCTTAGAAAGGATTAGGACAGTGCTCATTTGAGTAAGCAATCCTAACAAAAGACTAGATAGGATAATGCTCCTTTAAGCAAGTGATTCTAGAAGGAATAGGACGGCACTCCTTTGAGCAAATGATCCTAAAAAGGACTGGATGGCACTCCTATGAACAAGTGATCTATGAATTTCAAGAACTTTGATCAGTTTTGACAAAATGATATGAGACTTGAGTTTAAGGGATTCTGATGGCGATCTATGAATTTCAAGAACTTTGATCAGTTTTGACAAAATGATACGAGACTTGAGTTTAAGGGATTCTAATGATTTTTCGAAAATATTGACTTTTTCTTTTTAAGAAATCTCTGTTGATAATTTTTGAAAAAGGTTCCATTTCTTTTTTGAAAAGGTTTTTCACGAAATTAAAAAAAAAACATTCTTTAATGGAAAATTGTGTTACTAACAAGTAAGAAAGTCTCTAAGACTCTAAAGATCACAAATAAGGGGTTGGCTTGCCCTTTGCTCGTTGATCACTTATTCTTTCAATCTTGTTTCTTAGAGCTTAATTCACGATTCTTTGAACTTGTCGGAAATATTGATTTTAAACTTGAGGTTAAAACCATTCATGTTTTTGAGAAAGCACTTGACTGTTCTCTAATTTTTCACTAAGAGGATAGATACCATTACTTGAAACGTTTAGTCTAAGTAAACTTTCTTGCACTCTCGCAAGTTTGTTTTCATTCTAGACTTCAATTCCAAAAATTGTAGCCTATCTTGTAAATGGTACACTCTGGTCAATCAATCAGGTGTTTTATTGGGTTTGCAACTTAAGGCTTTTGGTCAATGGTTTGAGCAAACAGATATCAATGTGCTTTGGCCAATTTTGAAGAAATCATATACAATCTATCCCGGGTTTACAAGCTAAGAACCTAAGAGAAAGCTAAACATAGGCTTATCGTAGTTTCATGAGAAATTTTGCTAAAGATAAGTTCATTTCTTTAGTCAAAAGAGTTTTATCAAGAGTGGTATAGTGGGTAGGATCATACAGTGATGGCTTTGCTTTTAGGCTTAGGAATTTAAAGTGTTTAGACTTTGGATATCATCACAAATTTAGACTTCAAGCTTATTGGTAATTTTGGCTCATGCTTAAAGGTGATCACCTTGCTAATATTTTCAATTTTCTCCTTTTCTTTTTTTTTTTCTACCTTTTTTTTTTCTACTCTCTCTCTTTTTGTTAAGGTGGTCACCTTCCAGTGCTAAGTTTTTTTTTTTTTTTTTGCTTAATGGGATTCGAAACACTAAAACCATAAGTTCAAAGAGTATAAGCTTGGGAGAAGTATATATGGCATGGAGTGTTTAGGGAAAGTTTATGGGTTTGAGGTGTTTAAATGAGTGTATAAGCTTGAGTAAGGTGTATGTGGTCTGAAACTCTTCTTCATCCTAAATAAATTGAATTATCTATGATAATATTTGCTCATAAATTAGCATGACTAAGGCAAGCATAAGTTAATCTACTCCCTTTTTCTCCAAATTAATGACCCTAACCTCCTAAGGTGGTTTTTGGTAAGGTGGTTTTTTATAAGGTTAATTTTAAGAAAAATATCTTAAAGGTTCAAATGGGTTTGCAAGGGATAACTACGTTTAGGGATGATGAAATGAATGCCTAATATTATTTTGACATGTGTACTAAGTTCAAAATAGGTCTCCTTTAAGGAATGAGCCTAATTACTCACATTGTGACACTCCTTTCATGTATTTAGGGTTAGTGTTTAAAACATTGTTTACCTCTTTTCATCATAAACCTTTCAAGTAATGTGTTACCATTCTATTTTCACTTGTTCTAAATGCCCCTATTTAAATTGAGCTAGTTTCATAGCATACAAAGACAAGAATACACATAAAATCTGCTTTATTCAATAGCTTGTATTTGTTATGAGCACCAAAATAAAAGATTATTCTGAAAAAAGAAAAATGGAGGAACTAAAATTTTTTTCCACTTCTTGCCCCTATTTCTGTCATTTTTTCAAACTTGGCTCATTTGGTTGAATTGATCTTTTGGTATACCTAATTACTTCAAATGATGAGCCACTTAATCAGATGGTAGTAATAAACCCTTAATACTTGATGTTGGAGTTTGTCTATTTGATGCCCCTAGATTAAGGATACTACTACCCATAGACCCATCAGTATCTAGAAAATTTGGTTGGATAACCTTGACATCAATCAAATCTTGCACTTTATACTTCAGTTTCCAGCAGTCTTCTATGGTATGCCCTACTTGACCTACATGATATTCACACCATTTGTTGGGGCCATGATTCATTGGCATGTACTTCTTTATTAGGTTTTCACATTCTAGTAGTCTTACATCTCTTAATTGCTTAAACACTTGGGCTATTGGAATCTTGAACTGTGTAAGTCACCTCCTCTTGTTGTAAACAGGCTTGTCTTGATTTTAGGCTTTCCTAATTGGCACATTTCCTCTTGACTTCTCTTTTCCTGAATCATCCTCATGCTTTAGCTATGATGTCCTATCCGTATTAGGATGTAGGTTTTTCAAGCTACTTGAGCACATAACCTATTTCAATTTCTATACTCATAAGCCTTTCTTCTAATATCACCAACTTTTCTTCTAGAGTTGCAATCCTTTTTTCCAAACCTTAGCAGAGACATGCCCCCTGAACTCTTGAGCTTGACTACTTAAATTTGTCTTTGGCATTTTTTCCAAACCTTATATCATATTGATAGTGGGCTCATAAACTTGTAACTATTTAGAACCCCTTCTGTTGTAGCTATTTTTTGTTCAAAAGCTTCGAACATCTTGGTTTTGAAATGAGTGTTTATGGGCTTTAGGTTAGGCTGACCCATCTAAACAGCAATCTTTCAAAGCCTGCAAGA
Organism: Lumnitzera littorea; assembly: GCA_024138015.1. Classification (NCBI taxonomy): domain Eukaryota; kingdom Viridiplantae; phylum Streptophyta; class Magnoliopsida; order Myrtales; family Combretaceae; genus Lumnitzera; species Lumnitzera littorea. The sequence goes on from JAMXBB010000001.1 coordinate 27,518,235, forward strand.
ATCCAGGAACACTACATTCCCTCTCTTTAAAAAAAAAAATCCAGTTTTTAATTTTGAAAACCTTTCCTTTTTTTTTTTTTTGGAAACTTTTATTGAAAAATCAATGTTGATTTTATGTTACATAAGCCTAATACTAACATCGACATATCTAAACTTAAGAAAAAAATTGGAAACATTGGAACTGATGACCAAGGACATAGGATGATTATATTATAGGGATGATACAGGAAAGCGGAAATTATTTTATAATAAAAAAACTATTGAATAGATGATATAAGGGTGACGACTCATAGAGAAAGTTTTATCAGAATCATGATAATTTATTAGATAAACACGAAGAATGAGAACTTAAATACTTACAAGATTAATGACCTTAAGATAAAAAATAATTTACAATGGAAATCTAATGGTTAAATCTTTTTTTTTTCTATTTTTTTTTTTTGTATTTTGTTAATTTCTAACAATATGGTACATATAAGGCATTATAATAGAAATTGACCAAGTAAATAATTATCATGAAACTGATTTTGATCATAAAATATCATTTTGAAATTTCTTTTTTTTTTTTCAATAATCTTTACCATAGCTAACTTCTATAATTACGTGCCCCAAAAAATTTACAAGTTAATACTAAAGTTTTTTTCTTTTTCTTCTTCTTCTTTTTTTTACAGGGGAATACTAATGATTTTGAGTATTCTATATTAAATCTTATGTTACATAACCTATTATTCATGAAATAAAACAAAATTTATAAAACTCATATATTACAAAAGATAACATATATAAACAAATATTCAAATTAAAAATATAAAATAAATGTGATGCAATATACTACACACGTATGTAATATAATAGGGTTGGTTATTAATAAACTATAGGAATATAATTATCATAAACCCACGGTTAATATTCACATAAACTTACATATATAGGTGTGTGAATTTCTAAAAGTTTTTTTTTTCTCTTTATTGAAAATAAAGCTTATGTACACTTATATATATAAGTATATTAAATTTTGAAATTGAGGTCCAATTGATTACGGGTTATAATAATTCTTTTTTGCCTCCCATAATTTAAACGTTACTAACCCCTCCCTACCCCTTTTTTTTATAATGATACAGGAGGGTAAAATCTATGGGTCTCAAGCTTTGTAACTTTAGGCATTCCCATAGGAAACACTTAGTAGGCTGTATAGAAGTACAAGTGGGCTTGCCTATCACCATCAAGCGGGGATAAAAACCCAAGCAACCCGAAGTTTACGCAATGGCGACCCATCCTAAGTTCTTAAGGTGGCCTAGGTCTGACCATATCTAAATACACAAATGATAAAAAATAAAAGTTTCCCCCTAAATTGCTTAAGATAAGGCCCATTGGGTCGGCTTTTTTTTAATAGGCCTACATCACTAAAATTCGGTTAGTATAATATAATACAACAAAAAAAAAATACAAAAAGCCAATCAATTAATTTTTAATTTTTACATAGCTAGCTTACTAGGCGTCTTTGGTGAAGTCACCAATTTTGTCAAGCCTTATTTTGTTTTCATTAATTTAATTCATATTAAGGCCAGTCTGCTTAATATAGACTACTCAACATAAAATTAAGGAAAACATTTTTCTTTAAATTTTTTTTTTAAAAATTAGAGTTGCCAACCAGTTTAATTGATAAAAAATGAAATTAGGGTTTTCGGGTGAGAAAACTCTAATTTAGCCACTGATTTACGTATTTTCTAAAAAGAATAATTTTGGAAAATTAACCAAAAAAACGAAGTTTGGTGGATAATCTATTAAGATTAAGTTACTAGAGTGCTTCTTTTAACTTTTATGACCTTATATTAAAATTTTATTTAATTTCAAAAATATTTGTCATGATCTTAAATCTACTAATTCCAAGCAACTATGATTACTCTACATAATAGTATTCATGTTGCTTATGACCACTTTATTTTCCTTACTTCCTAACTCATATATATATATATATATATATGTATATATATATATATTAAAGTTTCATATTTATAATGAATGTATTATCATTTCAAGTTCTTGATAGTTAGTTGAAAACTAGGGTCTCACAAGTTGAAAACCATAAAGACTCGTATATGTATAAAGGATTGGTTTTATGAAAGATGTAATAAGCTAATTTATTATTATAAAGATTATAACATCATCTTCTTTTATTAGTACAATTTTTTTATACACAAATTCCTCGATTATTTCTCTAGGTGAATTGCAATTAATAATATCACACCATTGAGACATGGTTCAAATTAATATCAAGTTGCTATATATTTTATAAATATTTGGATTTAATATATTTGATTGGACTTTACTTATTAAACTTTTGTTAGGTTGTAATTTCACGTATAAATTTTAAGATTATGTCATTTTTATTTGCAAAATGTTAATTTATGATTGTTATTTCCCCTATGAATTTATAATTATCTCATATATTTAATTATAACTTTTTAATCAACAAGCGAATCTAACCTATAGATGGAGCACGCTTATTAAAGGTATTAGGTTATCGGTTTAAGTTTTCATACACGATTAATAAACAGATTAGATTACAAGTTAAGGTTTTCATTATACGAACCAGTTTAAACACAAACATGAGACACGACAAATTAACATGAATTACTAATCCTAGACTATCCAAGCTTTCATTTCACACATAAACCTATTTATTGAATAGGTCCCATAAACAAAACCTTTATTTGACCTATGAACCTGTTTAATATTAAAATAATCAATATTTTGAAAGTTAGAAGAATATTATCTTTCGTGAATATGTGAAGAAGGATGTCATAAGTATAGGTCTAAATATTTGTAGCATTATGTTGAGAACTTAGGACTTTATTAATGATGAATCCGAAGACAAATTTTAGGTAACTTTATCATTTACAATTACATATATTTAGATTTAAATTTATTTTATTATTATGATCCTTGTAATTTTTATTATATTTAGAAATTTTAATTCTTTGAAAGCATGTAAAAACTTATGGGTGTCAATAAATCTAAGTTGGAGCAATATTTGTACAAGGAGAGGCACTTAATGGTTGAATTAAGTATATTAAGTTATTGTAAAACTAATCAATCTCAATATCCACATATTGTAAAATGATACATGATATCTTAAGCATATCAATATCTATTGCAACTTCAAAATCCACATTTAAACTAAAGGTTGAATCCTTGAACACTACAGTAGTTCATTGAAGTTGGAAACTATTTTATGTATAAAGGATTGATTTTATGAAGAATATCATAAACTAAACTATTTAATAAATACAACATCATTTATTTTTATTAATAGATTTTTTGTATATGCACATTCTTTGATGGTCTCTCTAAGGAAATTACCATTAATAGTAATATCTTATTGGGACATGTTTCTACTTAGGAGTTTTTTAGGGTAACATCACGTTATCATATGATAAATTATACTCGACTTTAGTAAATCATGTCATAAACGGTAAAATAAAAGCATGGGATAACTTTCTTTTTATCAAATTTCAATAAATCATACCTATCAATGATAAAAACAAAGCCATCAACAACTTCCATTTTACTATTCATTATGTGATTTACTAAAATCAGGTGTGATATATTGTGATGTTACTATAGAATTTCTCTTCAACTTAATACTATGATGTTATGTGGTTAATGAATGTTTGAATTTATTGTACTTAACCAAACTTTATTTAATGAAACTACTTAGTAGGTTGTAATTTCATGTGTAAGTGTTAAGACTATATCATTCTTATTTGCAAGATGTTTAGTTTCATGATCATCATTTTCATATGCACTTATAACTATTTTATAGATTTGTTTATAATTTTTTAATCGATAAATAAATCCAATCTAGATACAAAACACATTTATTGAATGAGACAGGTTACGGATTAAGATTTTCATCTACAATTAATAAATGAGCCGTTTTACGGATTGGAACCTTCAAGACACAAATTCATTTAGATATGGTGGGTTAGCACAAGTTGTCATCCCTACCAAAATTGCTCTAAAATGAATTTTCAATGAAAATAGATATAATAAAATCATTTTAGTCACATCATAAAATATGCACCCATACTACATGTGCTTAAAAAAAAATACAATAAAATCATTTAGGCTGAAAGATAAAATAACCAGATATGATATTACATATCAAGTAATTGAAAAATAAGTTCAAAATGAACTTACTTTATAAAGAATTATGGAAAGAAGAAGGATTGAAATGTACGTAGGCCATGACATTTAAATATAGGATTGGTACGTTAAATAATAGATATGACCCTCAAAAAATAAATGTAAAAGAGTTCAATAATTTTATAAAACATCAAAAGTGTCATGAAGGAAAAATAAAATGCATAATAAGCTTGGAAAAAAAATTAACACAATTACGAAGAAGCGGAAGAATGCAGAACATCAAAATTTCAACCCGTAGACGGGAGATAATAATCAACTTAAAGGAAAAGTTTAAGGATCATTGATATTGTTATCACTTTATAGCATTGAAGGGTTAAGGTTTGTAATCCTCTAAACTTTAAGAATTAGAAAAACATTATGTTTAATTTTCTTAAAAAATTCAATCTATTTTCTAATTCAATTTCTGTTCTTACAATTAATTTCCTGTAACTTATATCACACATTATTGCTCATCCATTGACACTGTAATGAAAAAGATTCTCTTTTGTTGATTTGGCTTTCACTTCTCCTCAATATGACCAATAGATAGACATATTTTAAAAGTGATGTTGATATACTAATTCTCCATTCTATACCATTACATAAATAATAATTCTAAAAAATAAAATGTAAAAAGCACTAATCAAACCACATCTTATCTTTGATTAAAAAAAGAAAAGAAAAGAATTTCATCCTCTAAAGAAAATGAAAATGGAAAAACACTCATGAAACCTCATCTTAGATTCTTTATTGCATGATAAGTCAATCATCTTTTGTTTTTTTAGTTTAAATAATAAAGCGTAAATTAAATAAAAATTAAACTACCATAGCACAGTAAAATTAATTTATTCATTAAAAAAGAATATGTGTATGCTCGCAATCAACTTAGCTTGAAAGGAGAGGTTTTGGTTAGGTTTCATATTTTTTATTATTTACATTAAGGTAATGTTTGGTTAAAAGGACTGAATGGACAAAAAAAAGGGGACAAAATACGTATAAGGAGGATTAGATAGTGTAAATTTATTGTACTATGTTTATTATGCATAGTATTGAATAAAAAAATTATATTAAAAAATTAATTATTTATATTATAAAATAAATATTTTTTGTAGTATTTAATAAAAGTAATATTCGTTAACTTAATAATATAACATAGAGGGATATTTTTTGGAATGCATAATATTTTTTGTTTTTTTTTAGTAAATTTCATTTTTGTACTATGATATAGATAGAATAAAATTTAAGTATTTTTATTCAGTCTATCAATTTAATTTTTATCTAATCACTGAGCAAATTTACAAACTAAACATGAGATAAATTTTTTTATCTAGTCGAATACCACAAAACTTATACAACTAAATGCTATCTAACAAACATCATGAAAGTATACTTATATAACCTTACCAAACCTACCTAAAGAAAGTTGAGAAACAAGAGAAAAGACACTGCTATCATAATATCAAAAGGAGAAGCATGGAGAGAAATGGACTTCATATGGTACATGAGGAGAAAAGTACAATTACAATGAAAATAAAAATCAATATATCTTTCAATAAGAGAAAAACCAAGGTTCATAAAATCTATTTTAAAAAGGGAACCGTTTTTGGTTTTTATTTGGATAACACTCCCAATTAGAGAGAGAAACTTAGAGTAGTTTAGACATTTGGAAAAATATATGAGAGAGAAAATGAGAGAATAGATTAAGTTCTTAATTAAAGAAGTTTCTTGTTTTACCTTTAGATATTTTTAAACTAGATCATTATAGCATATGTTTTAATTGATTTTTTTTTTTTATAAATTTAGGATGTAATTGTGATTAAAAGATGTGGAGAAATTTTTTCTTCATTTTTTCCCCCGCTGAATTATATCATATATTACGACTTAGTAAAAGGGAAGCGAATGATGCATTTCCAATGAGACAAGATAAGTTTTAAGGCAGCGAAAAGAGAACTAAACAACTGACAAGCATCACGTCCAGTTTATTACACTGATATACCGAGAGTAAGGTATAACGGCTGCACGGATTATACAAAACAGGTAACTACAAAGGTTGCCACTTGCCACTGTACAGGTTCGTTCGTTTCTTCACCATTTTCAACACGTGTCCAAACAACCGACAAGCAACACGTCCATTTTATTACACTGATATACCGAAAATTTGGTATAACGGCTGCCCGGAATATACAAAACACGTAACTACAAAGGTTGCCAGTTGGCACTGTACGGCTTCGTTCGTTTCTTCGCCATTCCTCACGTGTGTCTCACGCTCGCTGTTGTACTGTATAGGAGTAGGACTTCATACATATACTCCCATGTTTTTATCAAATGAAGGAACAGAAATCCATTTGAGCCCATTTCATTTTCTCTGCAGCTAAGAAAAAGGAACAACATGCAGTACAAGAACCTGGGCAGATCGGGGCTGAAGGTGAGCCAGCTATCCTATGGAGCTTGGGTGAGTTTCGGCAACCAACTGGATCTAAAAGAAGCCAAATCCCTCCTCCAATGCTGCCGAGACCATGGCGTAAATTTCTTCGATAATGCTGAGGTTTACGCCAATGGTCGGGCTGAGGAAATCATGGGACAAGCAATTCGAGAACTGGGGTGGAAACGGTCGGATATCGTCGTGTCTACTAAGATCTTCTGGGGTGGTCCTGGTCCTAACGATAAGGGCTTGTCTAGGAAACATATTGTTGAAGGGACTAAAGCTTCTTTGAAAAGACTGGAGATGGATTATGTTGATGTCATTTATTGTCACAGGTCGGTTGCAGTTGGCCTTTGGGTTGCATTTCATGTCTGACATCTTAAATTACTGATTCTCTCTCTTTTTTTCTTTCCTTAAAATAATTGTTTGCGTTCATGTCACATCGAGATCATATTCGGTTTATGTAGGAGTTTTGATTATTAATATGATTGGATCATGTCACTGAATGGAGTGGATAAGTGGTATCTAATTTAGTTGGACCATGAACTTTAAATGGATATGTCGTCTCATATTATTTATCGGTAGTAGTTGAGTTTTGTACATGATAAGCCCGATAAAATAGGACACTACGAGAGAATACTGGGTTATTGTCCAGTATGGCTACTCTAATACTTAATTTAATAGTGTATATTGGAGAAAAAAAAATATTTAGAAGTAATAAACAAGCTTTAGTGCATAAAATATAAAAAGCTTTATCATTAGGTAGTAATTCAGTATTTATAATGGAATGGCATCGGCAGCTGAAGGATAATTAGTAAGAGAAAGACTCTCCTGCAAGTATGGAAGAGTAATATCGTGGTATCCAATATATCTCATTTATACCGGAGGTGACTATTGACTTAATGTTTTATTTTTATTTTGCGTATTCTAGCCATTAAAGAAACTTCTTGAGCTCGGCCAATCCAAGCCTAAGACTTGAAGCCTAGGGAGGCGAGCCCCAAGTGACAAGGCACATCAGATCTGAACTGGCTTGAAGAGCTCATGTCTAAAAAGTCCTATCAATAGAATAGAATGCAGATTCTAGTAGATTAAGGCAATAACTGGATTAGTTGGTACATGAACTTTTGTGGATTGGTCATGAGATTGAGCTAGATTTAATCACTAATACTAACGGATTAAAGCATTTGATCGTTTGTCTAATGGGGTCACAAAGTTAAGTACGTTGATGTGGATCCTTTATAATCCAATATATAGGAATCATAGAGATGCTGGATAGTGTAGTATCATGTAGGTGATGAGCTATATCACCGATATGACAGCTTCACGACAATAAACAGGACAATGCGAGGATAGAAATTTTATTCGTTGATTTAGAGAAGTTCGTGAACTTCTAGCAGATAGCTGGTTTCTGGTGCATTTATCAATGATTTAGTAAATGAGTTTGTTGTCCATAACTCCGTTTAATTAAACTAAATATGTGAGCATGTTCCTATTTTGCAGGCCGGATACATCAACTCCAATAGAGGAGACTGTGAGAGCAATGAATTATGTGATTGATAAAGGCTGGGCATTTTACTGGGGTACTAGTGAGTGGACTGCTCAGCAGATCACAGAGGCTTGGGGAATTGCAGAGAGGCTCGATCTGGTAGGACCAATTGTGGAGCAGCCGGAGTATAATTTGTTGTCTAGGCATAAGGTGAGTTCTCTTGATGCAAGGATGAACTTAAGGGTCCAGTGATTGCGCAATAGTGACAACCAATGTCTACTGTAACTTGCAAGAATGACTTATGTTTGCATTTTGTTTACAGATTATATCTGCATTTGCAAAATTAGCATTTCAATTTAGTCTCGAGTAGAATTTATAGGACAATGAGATCTGAAAGTATGATGCTGATGAGGGCATGAGGTAACTATTTGAATCGAATATTTTTCATGATGGTTGCACCAGATGAATAATATTGCTAAGCAGTTTAAGTTTTAAGTTAACTAATTCTATTGCTCTTTTAGTTTTCTTTATGGATTGTCCTTCCGTTTTCTTATTTTTAATCTTTTACTTGATATCATCTGAAGTACATGAAACTAGGAAATATGCAAACTATGAATGAATGATTTCTGATGCCCTCTAGAAATGCTTCTCATACATGTATGGTGAGATTGCAAGTGCAACAACTTGATAATTTATCTTCATGTATAGGTTGAATCTGAATATCTTCCTTTGTACACCAACTACGGTTTGGGTCTTACCACATGGAGTCCACTAGTCTCTGGAGTGCTCACTGGGAAGTACAGCAAGGGAACTATACCACCCGATAGCCGATTTGCTTTGGAAAATTACAAGGTAATTTGCAATCATTCCTCTTGCTTAAATATTCTTTATATAATTTCTATCCTTACACCACACTGTAATTCATTTGAATCTAAATTCCTAGAAATTGTATAATGTTGCATCTGAACTGAAACCTCCTAATCTTTGCAATATGTGCCTTTTCTGTCCATGCATTGTGCTGAGCACAGATAAAAGCTACATTATAATTTTCAATTTTTTGGTACTGAAGACAAACAGTAGGCCATAAATGGTATTGACCATGCTACTCTTTCTGAATAAATAGATGGCTTTTACTTTTCACTTTGGATTTTGATCCATCAGTTTGAGCATAGGATAATGTAATGTTACAGATAACTTTAACCAATGATCTTTTTTCCATACAAACAAACTTTTTGGAGGAGAGATGTCCTTAGTTGGAGGCAAAATGTGTAATATAGTGTTCATAAAGAAACAGTTTGGCACAACTTGGTGAAAATATTTGAACTAGAGACAAGGCAGATAAGAGAATATGTGTTTGTACCAGGCTATAAGATTTCAGGCAGTGAAATGAATTGTTCATGCTTCTAATATCTAGTATACTGATAAAAAATGGTTACTTCCCACACTGTAGAACCTTGCTAGCCGGTCACTTGTTGATGATGTGATGAAGAAGGTTGATGGATTAAAACCTATAGCAGATGAACTTGGTGTGCCATTATCTCAACTTGCAATTGCCTGGTGTGCTTCAAATCCTAATGTCTCATCAGTTATTACTGGTGCAACAAAGGAGTCTCAGGTTAGTTGCTATGCACCATCTACTGTAGGCCTATGTTTGGGCTCTTGGCAGTTTGTTTGTCAATGCTCTAGATATGTGAAGAAGTTGTTAAGGCCTCATCAGCCTAATTATTTTATGCTGATTCTTAAAGGATCCACATGACAACCTTGTTGCATACTTGTTAATATATTATATAAAAGATGTTAAATGAAGCTTCTGTATGTCACATTTCTTTTGGCCTATAATCTTCAATGTATCTTGCATAAAAATGTCTATTCAGATACCTTTCAGTGTCATCTTAAGTTTGCAATGACAAATTAGATATTTCACATGTCCAAGGAGAGTCACTAGTGTGTCCCTCTTCAAGTCAGGCCTAACTCTATTTTCAGGATTCAACACTTAATCTTCTTCATGTGTTTTGGTCTATCAATCTATGTTTCAAAAATTGTTCGCTGAATAAATAACATTCTGCCTGAGCCATAAATCTTGAATTAAGAATGTGGTAAAAAATGATAGGAATTCATTAAACCATCTTTACCTAGGCTCTCTACGGGGTGAATAATTATTAGCTGCTAGTCAATCTTATTTTTAAATTCATATTAGCTAGCAAATACCTGTCATCTCTAGAAATGCCCCTCTAAGTTTACCTATAGATCCTTTGGAGGAACTAGTTGGATTATAGCCCTGCCGATGGGATATTATTTTTTTTTAGAAAAAGAAACAACGGAAGTATGTTTCCATTGGATCACCTGTTTGTACAATTTTTATTTCCCTTTCACATTGAAAATGCATAGGATGTTGGCCCCAAGGAAAAAAAAAAAAAAAAGATCATAGGATAAAAGGGCTCACTCTGTGCAAAAGGTGCTGTCATTAGCGCTGGTATAAGTGGAGGTGAACTTATTTATAAATAGCCTTTGCCTTGCTTTTTTGCTTGCCTCGACCTCCAGATGACCAAAGTAGTAATTTAACCATTGCGTCAAGACTAGCCAATGGAAGATGCCTAGAACGGTTACAAAAATATTTTTCTTGTAATGCATATTGTTCCTCCTTGGGCAAGATAACGAGAAAAATGTTTTTGATCCTGCAAACTGAGGTGATGAAGAGATTTCTGGCCGTTTTTGAATAATCTCCAAACTCGCTTGCAGCATTGGATATTTATAAGAAAGCTGATAATGTTTTGAACAAGTACTGCAGTAACCTTAGTAGCGGTTGTCTGGAGTAGCATAATCAGTCAAGAATTTTGCTTGATATTGAGTGTTCCCTCGATCAAGCTTAGATTGTGTTTGGCATCTTCAAGAGTCAGACAGGCGTGAATTCTTATGGGCTTATTGAAGAGGCACATTTAATAGAAATGTTATGATCCTTTTTCTTTTGTTTCTTTGTTTTGTTTTTTCTAGAGTAGTATTTTACAGGTTAGGAGTTTTGCTTGCTATTGAGTGTTTCCTTAATGAAGCTCAGATTGTGTTGGCATTTTTGTGAGTAGGATGGGCATAAATTCTTATACAATTATTGAACAGGCACATGTAGTAGAAATTGCATGCACCTTTTCTTTTGTTCCCACACCCCACTACCCCCCACCTCTCTAAGCAAAGTCATTATCTCTGCTTCTGTAACCTTATATTTCACTCTTCCCTATGAAGGCAGGCCAAGGAGTGGTCATCAATACTCTAAAGCAATTACGAAATAGTAGTACCCTTAACATGTATCTCTTTGATATATTTATGTATATATTTGTTTTCTTTGGATGGTAATTTGATAAATATCTCCTTCAATTCAGCAAGTTCAACATTTATGTTTGTCAGTCTTACAGGAGATTTTCTACTGAATACACCTTCTGTAGAGAAAATTTTAGCAAATTGAACCTTTAGATTTACAGGACCCACATAAAGAAGTGATGATGCCATGGATCTAAGAGTCCTGAACTTTTGGTCCATCTGGACCTGGTGTAAGCAAGAATAATCCCTTCTCATATTTATTTCAATATCTTTTGAAAGCTTTGGATCTTTTGGCTTACCTTTGGAAGCAAAATAGATTTTGCAGAATCACAATGATTTAGTATTAGGATTCCTGAAGGGAAAAGCTCCTTAGAATAGTCAAGTGATGTCATTTTAATAGCTATAACTATGATATCTTGGGAATTGGATTACATGGGAAAGGAATTCGAACAAAAAATTCACAAAATCTAAATTCTTCTTTTTGAAAAATGTCATTACATTAAGGATGGTTCGTTTGAATTGGTGTCTTTTGAAACTTCAGATTCTGGAGAACATGAAGTCGGTTGATGTTATCCCCTTACTGACTCCTGCTGTGTTGGAGAAAATTGAAGCTGTTGTTCAAAGCAAACCGAAACGTCCTGATTCATTTAGGTGAGGATGAGGATGTGTTTATCATATAATACAGTGAGCTTATAGATTGACTGGAATATGCTTCCAGGTTTATGTATTTTCTTGTATGGATTCTGCTACTTCTTACACCAACATTTTGCTTCAGAGCTAGATTGTAATGGGCATTACATGTTGGTTTTCTTGTTCTTTTGGTGCAATTTAAAATTTGGCTTGGTGACTAAGATGTATATCTATCTCCTTCTGAAAGCAATAAAAGCAAAACATCATCAAATCTTCCACTCCAGGTGTTGCCCTGGCTTGAGTATGGGCTTTTAGAATATGCTAATGATGCTGGAAGTGGAGGATCATGGATTTCTTAAATCTGTTCTATTCCTGTAACTGTGTTGCAATTGAAAGATCGTAATATGAAGCGTGGTATGATATCATTAACTATACCAATCTTTCACATCGCGGGGAATTATTTTCGTAAGGTAAATTTTGTTAAAAATTATACTCTTTTGCTTTCTTCAAACCTTACTCTGTTTCTGCAAATTTTGGTAAGCAAAAACAGAGTAAAAATTCTTATGGCAGCTCCAGCCAAGGCAATGGAAGCTATCCCAGCCCTAGTGCATGCATGCTTTTGTGATGCATGAAGTTTTTGCTTATTGTGTCCATGTGACTTCTGTGAAAACAAGAAAGAAAATATAGTAAAAATGTTGATAAAGACGATTTCTTCTTACAGGCAACAAGTAGATTGTACATTTGAATACGTTGTTTCTTCTTGATGTAAGCTAATCTATGTACTAATACTGTATATAAGATCGACAAATTTCATGGACCTAAGCATTAATGGTATTAACTTTAGTTAAAACCTGTCCACGAGCTGGGGAAACTGCTGAAGAAGCCATGTTACACCCCTGATAGCAGCCTGAGATGTATGAAGCATATGCTAGTCATCCCAAACAATCGCATATGGGAAAATACTTTCACAGAGTTTTTACAGCATTTCTAGCAAATGGATTCATGTGCAGGCTCTGTTTTCCTGTTCTCGAAGTCTGTTATCCTACGTCTCATGGAATTAATGGAAGGAGCACCTATAGAGAGAGGATTTGTACACCATGCAACTTTTATTGGTTAACTACTGGAGCAGTAGGACTTGTATGTTTGAAACTCATGTCTTATTACACCATGATCCTGAAGTGGATGGCTTATTTATTTTGCATGATATAAGGGTTATTCAATTCTCTCTTTCCTTGGTAAATACTAGAAAGTAAAATTAACGACGAGAAACCTTGGCCACAAGACCAAGCAACATGCGATAAAAGGAAAATAACCTTATAAATAGAGCTGTGTAAGTGGGCCAAACGAAGAGTACTGTTTTCCACACACATATGTTCTTTATTTCTGTGAGAATATGTTCAAAAACATACCAGGGCAGTCTCTCCAGGTTTGATGGCGGGTTCGACACTATCTCGTCCATATCTGCTTACCACATGATCATATCAGCACTATTAGAGATCATGTGTAATTTTACAGCTTTGAGAGAGACATAGCAAGCATCATATGCAGTTTCCGTTCCCATTGTTTTATTTTTTATCCTTGTTTCCATCTTAGATGGTTGTTTAAGAACAAGACATTGATAAGATACTAATATGAGAATCTAAGCAAACAATCAAGAAACAAAAAGGGCATAAATAACATACGGGTAAAACACGAAATCTCAGAAAAATTTGCATCACGATAGCAATACCTGTTTTTCTTACCAAAAAGTCGCAAAACTTATGAATTCTATGAAAAATGGGCAAGGGATCACTCTCACATTATTTGAATCTTGTTGTTGATGATTTCCAAACGATAGAAACTGCAGCCTTTGCTGAAAGGGAATGGTCTTTTCCTCCATTCTAAAGAGAAAACAAGCAAATATGCTGGATATCATAAATTTTGATATGCAAAAGGAAAGAATTGAATATTAATAATATGTCCTAGAGTAGAGTTCCTCTTGTTTCTATTATGTATCTTTCCTTCGTGTCCCAATCAATCACGTGGTAGTAGATAGAGGTGATCACTGGATATGTCTTTGATGAGACCTGCCACAGGTCTCCTTAATACGAGACTAGAATGGGTTGGGCAAAGGAAAAGAAGCTGTGATTTTAAGTAAACACAGCTTAAACTCACTCAATCATCATTTCTACACATGAATTTTGCAGTTACCTAAATGCCATGTAACTCCGATAGCGAAGGGGTCCCCTGCTGACATATCATCAATGACAAACTGGAGATCTTTGCTCACGGAACCAATGAATTTCTTAAAGAATTCCATTATTGCCTGCATATTCAACCACCATTCTTCACATATCCCCCAAAGCAATAATTAATAAAATGCACAAAATCATAAAACAGATCGAATATATATGTGTGTGTATTAAATCGTGCACGAGATGGCTTTACGACACTCTACAAGCACTTTTTTTATTTTGTTTTTTTTTTTTTTTTTAAGATTTCGGGATCTACTTGAGCAATTTACTACAGAAAGGAGAGAAATGCAAAGGGTGTAAATATAAGCGAATGTATTTATAATTATGCATGGATTTTTTTTTTTTTCCTAATAACTCTCTTAATAATGGAGGAGGAAAAAAAAAAAAAACGATAGTTCACATAATTATGATTAATAAACAATGTATTTAATCTTCATACTCAAACGAAGTAAATGAATTCCAAATATCATGGAAATTAAGAAAATCCATCACTTTCTAATATTAATAAATAATTAAAAATAAACCAAAAAAGAGAGAGAGAAAGGAGAATTCATGTACCCTGCGGCCAACAAAAGGACGTGGGAAAATAAGGTCCTCATAAACACACTTATCCGCAATGAGTTCCTCAACAGATAACAGATCATGATCGTTGATTCCACCATAGAACTTCCTCACTACTTCTGCACCATTGACACTTTCTTCTTCTCTTTCTTCTGATGAAACCATAACGGTCTTCTCACTGCCCGAAATCGAACATGGAATCGCACTCCTCGACCTTGCCTCTCTCAGAGTCCTTGTACTAGTGGTACAAGTGCTTCTACTTCTAGGACTCTTGTTGCTATTTGTCCTATGGTGACGGGAGTGAACTTGCCTTGGACTAGGAAGGGAGTTGGGTGATGGAACATGCCACGAGTGAAGCAGAAGAGGTGGCTTCACTATTTTGGTACTTATACGGTTGTTCATCATTTCGGGCATCAACCCCAAAATGTCCCGAGTTTCGAGTTATATATATAATATATATATTGCTGGGCTTATGGTCTAAGTCATCCATAGACCATAACAACTATAGAAAAAAAAAAAAAATATATCTTAATGTTGTCTTAAAATTTTTGTTGATAGTCGTTTGGATTACACATATAATGAGCTTGCAAAACAATATACAATGAGAAAATGTTGAGGGTTATTTGATATAACCATTTTAATGTTTAAATTAGTAATGGGCTCTTGAGAATATAGAATGTTTAAGAAACATAAGCTTAGTATATAGAGTATAGAGAGTTTTACTGTTGGGTAATGACTTGGTATTTATAAGGAAGTAAAGCCAGCAATTGGAGGTTAGTTGATGAGAGAGATTTTCTCTCGCAAGTATAAAAGGATAGAGTCGTTATGTTCGACTTATCCTACTTATTTAGGATATGGTTGTTTCATCATTATCTTATATATTCTAGCCATTGTAAGGTTAGCTAGGCTAAGCCCATTCAAGCGTAAGGCTTAGGCCTACGAGGGTAAGCCTTAAGCTATAAGATGTATTGGATTCGATCAAACTTGAGTGGCCCAAGTCTAAAGTATCTTGTCAACACTTGCCTCCTATAGTCTCATTGCTGAGGTGAAGGTAAGGAAAAGGGATATATGAGCTGTTTAGGTATGACCAATCTGACTTAAAGGAATCCGACCTGGCATTATGGGGTTGGCATAGTGGGCACATAAGTCCCAATTGAAAGGTGGTTGAGGTGGAGGTGTTCGAGGCAGCAGATACCCAAGCCGAAAATATCCAAGACTAGATATATAGGAGTAATTAGGAGTTCCGAAGCAGAGTGCTGGAGCCTCAAGCAAAGCTTAGGTTAAGGTATCAAAGTGGGACACCCCTGCAACTCTCAGGGTAGGCACTTTAAGGTTATGAACTGGTCTGTTCGAACAGTACTTAATGAGGACTGAGTAGGTGCGTTGTACCTTTATCATACTGACTAAGTGGAAGTCGAATGGGCCTTAAAGAAGCTTCTTCTCGAAGGAACTTCTTTTAAAATATGATTTTTGCCTGCCTCTAATTCATGCATTAAATGCAATGTGATATGTATTATGTTGTAGTAGACTAATGTGCAGCTACATGCCTTTTGCCTTTTAAAGGTAATCGTCCAATCCAAATGCTTTCCACATATCTGCTATGCAGTATACTAAAGGATTCGTGCTTATACAAATCTTTATAACCGCTTGTATGGCTTCCTAAGCGGTTTGCCTATAAATAAGATGATTGTAAAGAGAGACCACCTTTCTGCAATCTTCTCCTTCAGTTATTACAAATTTTGTGTTCGTATTCAAAATTTCAAACTTCCTTCTTCTAATATTATGGTCATGTCAACCAATAGAGATGAGACCAATTCTTCTTCATCGTCACATCTTTCTAATTCAAAGTCTATAAGGAGTGATCCTCCTTAAGCACAGGAGGGCGAGGTCTCGTCACTAGTACAACTCGACCATCCTACAAGGATGCTAGTAAAGGCACTAAATAAGGCTAGAATTATCAATGCTAGCCCCATGAATGTATAGGCGGGCATTCCCTTATCCCCTACAAAAGACACCTGATACAGCTAAGAGGCCTAATGATTGTGTGAGTAGAAGTAGGCAATTTACCTCCGGTTAGATCATCAATAACTTTCTTGTGGAGGTGATCCTTAGGTAGCAGATTAGCTTGCTGAGCAAGGACGAACAGGTGGCCCTATTGTCAAGGAGGTGCTTCGTAGTCTTTGAGAAGTGCTTGTAGTTTGAGTAACGCTTTTCTCTAAGTCGCTTCGAGAAGGAATTCTTCAATTACCACCACTGCTGTTTGTTGTAGGTCCCTCCGAATGGGTAGAGGATACTGAAGGCTTTTCAAGCGCTCTATGAATAACTGGTGGTAAGGGCTACTTCCAAGCTCTTTTGTCACTTCTACATGTACAAGAGTGTTGGGGGGTAGCCTTACCTCCAACTACTCCCTGAGAAGAAACTGTTCTACGGCCTTATAGATTCGATCAAAGGTTAGCAAGACGAGTATGTGGTGATTGAACTGCTCGAAGAGGTGGACTTCTAGACTTAGTGGACCGAGATGGTCTGTACTGGAGGTGAGAAGAGGCTTGGTCCTAGTGATACTAAAGCTGCCCAAGAGATCCTGGCCTTTATGGCGCTAAGGGATGGCTAGGAGATTAATGCTACGAAGACTATAGAGAGGTATTTCCGGTACTCAATCTCCGAGCTCTTCCCTAGCGTGAAGAAAGCTGTGGTCGAGAAGTGGGTTAAAGGTATAGGTTCGTTCTTATGTGCCAACGTCTGTTGTGTTAGTGTCAAAGTGCTTTATTTGATGCCTGTAGGATGGAGGACCTCCTTAGTCATGCTGGTCATGGCAGTGTTTTGCAAATGGTAATGGTAATTTCTTTTAGTTTATTCTTATTTTCCTTTTCTAAATTTCGATTGGGTTTCTTGCAGGCAAAAATTTAGCCTCAAGGATGCTTCATTCATCTGTGGATGACCTAATGAGTAAGCATTAGGCATGAACTAAGGTAAATCCTCCAAAGGCAAAGACAATAAGGCCGAAGCCAGGGCTTGGTGAGACCAATAAGGTATGGTCGAGGTCTATTCCTTAGGGGATTCCCCTCGGCATTCGGAATGAGCCCATGGATGTAAAGCCCTTGGGTATAGCTCTACCCACTCTTACCCTTGCCTCCTCTATTAAGCCCATTGTCTTTAGCAATGAAGGTACCGAAGCAGAGAGGCTCGATGTGTAGATGCTTTTCCCTCCGAGGGCGAGGGGGGGAAGAGATTGAGTAAGTGGCTACCCTTTCTTAAGTTGCTACCCAAAAGCGTAAGGCTTCTGAAATGTTCGGAGAGCCTGGTCCTAGAGCAAAGAAGCGAAGGCCCCTAGCGAGGGTACCTTTGAATAAGGGGAAGTGGAATGAGTGGCCCATGACTCGTCCTCATCAAAGCGTTGATGACATGGGGGATGTATTTTTTGAAGTCCTTAACAACTTTAGGCTGATGGGGATAAGGCTAGACTCATTTTAGGAAGTGTCATACACTTCCCAAGATGACAAGCTATTGAAGGGAGCCCCTAAGTTGAAGATGAAGAGGGTCTAGGGGAAGTTCCTCAAGCCGAAGTGGGAAGTTTGTGCCAACAATCTGATGCTGCAATACTGGACACTCAGTTACTATGCTTTGATGGGGTTTTATACCCCCAACGATTGGGCTATCCTTGAAAGGCTCTCCTAGGAGGGTGGGGATGACCCTATATAGATAACGGGCTATTTGAGCACGTTGATGTGATAGGTAAATTTTCATTGCTCTTGTGTTGTCGTGTTTTTATGTGTCAATTGTATTAACAATGGGCTCTATTTTCAATTTGTAGTACTATGGTCAAGTGTTGCTTCAACTGAACAAGTTCGATGCCACCCGAAGAGAGGTAAAGGGCTTTCGAAAAGCGTTGTGTCGGTACAAGAAGTACTTATTGGAAGCAGAGACTTCTAGTAAGAGGTACTTGAAAAAGTTCACCAAGGTTAACAGGTGCCTGTGCTGCTCTATTGTGTAAGTAGTAGGGCTTAAGGTGAAGCTGAAGGATACATAACAGGAGAGGGATAAAGTTGAGAAGGCATCCTAGAAGGCCAATGACCTGAAGGCTTAGTTGGAGAATGAGCAAAAGACGAAGGTTCGTCTCTCCTAGAGGTTGGGCAAGGAGGGCGAGGCTTAAGCCCGACTCAAGAAAGAAAATGCCGAGTTGAAGGTGTCCATGGCTAGGCTATAAAACGAGCTAACGATGAAGGTTTCTGAATACAAAGGCATTAAGGCCACTTCGCTGGAGCTGGCCAGTTTGAAGGTTAGTTTGGAGCAACAGGTCAGCGAGCCATGAGACAGGGTTTCAAAGATGGAAGAGATTGTCTCCAAGATGGAGAGTGGAGAGGTCTTTAGTGACGTTATTGCAAAGAAAGCGATTGCCAACTATAGGAAGACCAAGGAGTAGTTGGACGAGCTGAAGGACTTGACCACTAACTCTACCCGTTACACTTGGAGGAAGGTTCTTTCCCATTATTTGAACCTGGATCTTTGCTTCCTCGACTTCTTGGACTCCGTAACGTTTAATGAGAAGAGGGAAGCCCTAGTGTAGGAATAGGAGTCCACCCAGGCGACTGACAATGATGCAAGCGCTCCCTCTACTGTTGGGGTAGGATAGGGAGCTTCTACATCTGCTTCTACCTTAGCAACCTAACAAGAGGCCACCTCCGAAGTAGTTCTTGAAGACCAACCATTTGAGGGCAATCCTCTTATTATTCTCGATTTGCATTCCTCAAGCCCCACTCTAAGTTAAGGCCTACTGCCTCAAGCATCGATGGATCAGTGCTCCAAGTAGATAGATGCCTTGGACTTTTTTGAATTACCAGAGTTAGCTAATCCTAGGAGATGGCAGATTTCTCCCTTTTTTTTTTTTTAATGTAAGTTGGTCGGGATGTCAGCCTTTACTATGTAATTAAACAATCCATGAATGAATAGATGAATGTTTTTTAAACGTCTTATCCTGTTCTCTTTTTGTCTTTGAATATATTTGCTTAGGAATTCCTCTGCGCAAGGGGAGTTAACCCTTGCTGAGGTTAATTGTTGGGGAAGTTCCTCTATGCAAGGGGTGTTTCCCCTTGTTGAGGTTACCATAGTAGGGATTAAGTCGGTGGTGTTTCGATTTGCCTAGTGTGGGGGATTTTCTCCATGTAAGTGGTGTTTCCCCTTATCGAGGTTACCCTAAGGGTCTAAGTTAGTGGCGTTCCGACTTACCCAGTATGGAGAATTTCCTCTGTATAAGAGGTGTTTCCCCTTACCAAGGTTATCTTAGGAGGCTAGGTCGGTGATGTTCTTACCAGCCCAGTGTGAGGGAGTTTCTTTGTGTAAATGGTGTTTCCATTTACCGAGGGTACCTTAAGGGGCCAGGTCAGTGGCATTTTGACTTACCCAGTTGACTATCCATATGCCTCTTCAAAGGCTTAGATGGCAATAGAAAGAAATGGAGCGAAAGAGAGTAGATAATCAATTGTGAAACAATTTTTATTTCGTCATAATGAAAAGAAAAGTAGTACATAATGGAATTCTAATCAAAATAAAGCTGGAGATTATCAGTGTTTCATATACGTGGGATGATCTCACCATCTAATCTTTCTAGCCTGTATGCTCCATTACCCAATCTTTCCCTAACTCTAACTGGGTCTTCTTAATTGGGGGCCATCTTGCCCTGCCCCTTGCGTAAACCTATGGCTTCTAGTTTTTGGCACACTAAGTCATTAACCTTGAACTCCTTGTGTTTGACCTTCTAATCGTAATATTAGGCAACTTAATGTTGGTACACGGTTACCCGAGTAACAGCAAGTCTCTGATTTCCTCGATTGTGTCAGCACTTGCTTATAGCAATGAGTCATTAAGGGCGGCATCAAAACTTCGAGTCTGGATATTAAGGAGCTTAAGTTTAATGGGAAGGATTGCTTCTGACCTGAAAATAAGGTAGAAGGGGTCTCGCCTATAAAAGTACGGTGGGTAATCTTGTACCTCCACAAGATATTAGGCAGTTTGTCGGCCTAGGCACCTTGAGATCGATCTACATGCTTTTTCAAGCTGTCCAAAATGACCCGATTGGCTGCCTTCACCTGTCCATTTGATTAGGGGTTTTCATCTGAGGTGAAGTGCAGGATAACATAGTGCTTGGCGTAGAACTCCTTGAACTTGGGGTTATCGAACTATTGACTGTTGTCTATGATGAGGGCATAGGAGACTCCAAACTGGGAGAGAATGTTGTTTCTGATGAAAGATTCAACACTTCTCTCCGAGATTCTCACCACTACTTCAGCCTCTACCCACTTCATGAAGTAATCAATGGCAAGAATTGTGAACTGCCATCCACTTGAAGCTTTTAGGAAGGCACTGAGGATGTCAATCCCTCATTACGTGAACGACCATGGGTTCATCAGGGGTTAGAAGGCGATGCTAGGTACATGACTGACTAGGGCGTGCTTCTGGTATTGTGGGCATTTCTAAGCTAGGACCTTTGCATCCTGCCTCATTGTAGGATAGTAATATCCGAGCTGTAGCACTTAAATGTAGAGGGCTTAGGACTAAATGTGATTGCTGCATACTCCAGTGTTCAGCTCTTCCATAATATGCAGCCCTTCCCCTTCTCAGATGCATCGGAGCAGGGGGAGGCTAACTCCCTTAAAATACAGGATGCCATTGATTAGTATGTAATTAGTAGCATGGTACTGGAGCTTCTTTGCCTCCCTCTTGCCTTTTAGCAGTGTACCTAGCTCCAAATAACTTTGGATATGATCCATTCAACTCATCTTTGGTGTTGCTATAGTTAATTCCAAAACCTCAGCTGAGCTTGGGGTTATGCTTTTTTCTGGTAGGTACTCAATAATGATCTTGCTGTCTTTTACCTTGGGCTTTTGCATACGTATTAAGGCGAGCTTAGACAGCTAGTCAGCTGCGGAATTTTCCATTTAGGGGATTTTCCTGATGTCTTAAGAAGGGAATTCCACTAGGAGACCTCTCACTTTTTTAAGGTACCTAGCTATGGTATTGTCCTTGTCCTCATATTCACCTCGGACCTACTGAATGACAAGCATAGAGTATGAGAATATCTATGGCTGCTTGGCATTGATCTCCTTGGCTAGCTTGAGACCAACAATAAGGGCCTCGTATTTTGATTCGTTGTTGCTGGAATTGAACTTGAACTCAAGGGTGTAGTAAATAGTGACCTTATGCGGGCTAGTTAGAACAAGGCTTGCACCTCCACCCCTAGAGGTAGATGATCCATCGATGTAGAGAGTCCACACTGGTTTGTCATCACTTAATGGTGCTTCCTCCTCTCCTATATACTCCACCACGAAGTTAACTAGCACCTAAGCCTTGAAGGCCATTCATGGTTGATACTAGATTTCATATGCACTTGATTCCATTACGTACTTCATCATCCGTTCAGACGCGTTAGGTTTTTGCAGTATAGTGTACAGTGGTTGAACTATGAGTACGGTAACCTGGTGTACCTAGAAGTAAGGCCTCAACCTTTGAGCTATGTTGACAACAGCCAAGGTAAATTTTTCTGCCCGAGTATACCTAACCTTAAACCCATGTAGTATATGGCTAACGTAATATATTGGCCTGTGTTCTCTTCCTTCTACTCTGAGCAGAGTGCCCGGTCACTTACGACCAGGTATAAGAGTAGGTCCTTCCCTTGGATAGGCTTGGAGAGGATAGATGGATAAGCAAGGAAGTCTTGGAGTTACTAAAAGGCAATGGCACATTTGAGGGTCTATTCAAATCCCTTGAGGTTTCTGAGGATTTTAAAGAACTCTACACATCTGTTAGCGCTTTTCGAGATAAATCTACTTAGGGTAACTACCATATTAGTGAGCATTTATACGTCTTAGATTGAGGTTGGAAGCTTCATTCCCCTAATGGTTGTGATCTTCTTGGGGTTGGCTTCGATACCTCTCTAGGTGACTAGAAATCTAAGGAACTTATTGGAGCTGACACCAAAGATACACTTCTGAGGGTTCAGCTTCATTTTGTATGTATACATTTGGTCGAAGGCTTCCTAGAGATCCTTGATGTGAATGACTGGCTTCTAGTTCTTGATGATAATGTTGTCGATTTACACCTTCATATTATGTCTAATCTAGGGCTTGAACAGCTTTGTCACCATTTGCTAGTACATGGCCTAGACGTTTTTTAGTCTGAATGACATCATGGTATAGTAATACATGATGTAGTCGGTAACAAAGGAGGTATGGACTTTATCCTTCGAGTCCATTTTGATCTGGTTGTACCTCAAGAAGACATTTATAAAGCTCAGCAGAGTATGTCTTGATGTGGAATCGACAACTTAGTCGATCCTAGGGAGGGGGAAACAATCTTTAGGGCAGGCTTTGTTGAGGTCAGTATAATCGATACACATGTGCCACTTCTCATTCTTCTTCTTAACTAGTACCACGTTCACTAGCTACGTTAGGTACTTTTCCTCCCTCACGAAGTTGGCTTTAAGTAGGCTTCTATACTTCCTCTTCAATTGTGGCTTACCATTCTGGAGCAAAATGCCTCTTTTTTTTGTTTGACAAGCCACACTGTGGTGTTAATGTTGAGGCTATGGGTCACCAGGTTAGGAGAAATTCTAAGCATGTCTAATGCTGACCAAGCGAACCTATCCAAATTTTCTCGTAAGATGGCAATGATTTCATCCTTCACTTTGGCTGGAGTCTCAATCTCAACATTCGTGGTTTAGTCGGGTAAGGTTTCGACTTGACATCTTCTATTTTTTCTCCAAGCTTGCCCCTCTCAACTGGCCTCTCTTGCGGGCCTATTTCTAGGGCAAAGATGCCATCCCTTTTGGCTGCCCTGACGTATAGCTCTCGTAAGAGCTTCTGATCACATTTTCATACTCCCACCCCAATTAAGGATGGGATTTTGGCCTTCAAATGCAGAGAGGATATGATCACCCCAAATGTGTTTAGGCTTGGTCTTCCTAAGAGTGCATTGTAAGGGGAGGTACAGTCAATCAAAACGAACTCAACGAGTCATTGTGTCATGTGGTCGTCATCACCAAGTTCCATATCCAGCGTGATGATACCCTTAGCTCAGACTATACTTCCATTAAAACTGATGAGATTATGGTAGTACGGCTTCATTTTTACTAGTAGCTTTTTCCTCATCCTCTCATATGTATAAAGGAAGAGTATATTAGTGGAATTGCCAGTGTCTACCATAATCTTTAAGACCTGAAATTTTGAGATCCTCACCTTGATCGCCAGGGCATCTTGATGGGGTGTGTCAACCCCTTCAAGGTCTTCGTCAGAGAAGGAGATGGAAGTGTTTAACTTCTATCTCTTCTCCCTTATTGCCAACACCTCTAATGGGGCATTAATCGAGCTATTAGTGCTCGACCAGCTCCTAAGGTACGTCTCCCTCATGATTACATTTATGATGCCATTAAGAGTGTAATCGTTGTGATGGTCATCACTTTGCTTTACGTGGCATCCTCTATCCATCACCTTTGAGGTGCCCTATCTCCCCCATCATCCAAACGATCGTCACTCCTCCGATGAGCCACATATTTGTTGAAGAAGCTGTACTAAATGGCATATTTGATGGCGTTCTTCAACTGGAAGCACTCTTCAATGATATAGCCGTAGTCATCATGGAATTGATAGTACTTGTCAAAGTTCTGATGACTAGGGTTCCTCCACATTTTATGCAGCCTCTAAAGCAAGTTCTGGTGCTTCACTTCGGAATAGATCTAAGCAATGGGCCTATTCAAAGGTGTATACTGGGTGTAAATGGGAGGGGGGAGCAAGTCGTGCTTAGCTCAATGCTTTTTCTTCCCATAGCTCTCCCCCTTTAGTCTAGTCGGCATCCTACTACTAAGGTGATCCTTTATGAATAATTTTTCCTTATCCTACTTTTTACCCAACCTTTCTCAATCGGTGTCGTGCCTAACACGAATGTTGTCTTCTTAGTTGATGTACTTCTGGGCTTTATTTCAGAAGTTGGCTAGGGTCTTTCGCATGCTCTTTGTAAGTGATCGGAAGAAATCTCTTGAAGGTTGGATGCTAAGTTGGGTGATATGGACAGTGACTCCCTCATCGAGCTAAGGGATCTCGACTACAGTGTTGTTAAACTGGGCCACGTAGTCGTGTAAGGACTTGCCTTTACCTTGCCTTACTACGTACAAGGCCAGCCGACGTACTGAACTTAACTCTCCGTTATGCACTAGTCTAAGCACCAAATCTGAATACAGTAATCTAAACAATGTCATTGCTCAGTTGATAGTTAAGAGGAATCGACCATCTAAGGCCGACCCCAAAAAATGAGTTGCTCCTAAACCAATCTAGTCTAGTACCAATTATTCGAGCTACCAAACTGTTGATGTCGTACTGACTTGATCAGAACCCGCCCCTACTTGGCTCATAGTGTTATCAAAAGCGTAGACTGATTAAAACGTGCGTACGTTGTCTTTTCTGACATCCTTACTATCTTTTGTAACAGTAGAAATTCTTTTTGCACGAATACGTGCTTTCCTTATAAATTATTCTCTTTTTCTACACAAGTAGGGATCCATTTATGTACATTTCTATAATTTTTTGTAATTTAGGACTTACTTAACTAGGTACTATAAATACTCGCATAATGTAATAACATCATCATCATATGGAGAATACATTGAACTTTTACTCGCTCAAGCTAAGTGTCCTTACTCTTAAACTACTTTTATCTAGCCCATTTTAGTGTAGACTAGTAGCAAGAAACCTCCAACCATACTTGTACGTCATATCAAGTATGACCCGAACTCGTGTGAGGTGTTAGTGCATCGTATTCTTCATCAATGCATGGAAACCCCTGCTCAACCTTCGACTACTATTTACTTTTTAAGCCATCTCGCGGCTTGGACCTACTCTATTGGTTACGCATAATATTGGCTCGATGTGTTCATCCATGGTGATCCATATCATCTTAGTATTAGAGCCTGTCTATGTTTGAAGCCGGATTCTGTTTCTGTGTTCTTAGAGTGGTTTGTTACTACTCTCGTATGATAACAGTTTTATTGTTAACCCTGGAGTGTATTAGTTAAGAATTATTCTGTGCTTTATTTTCCCCCGTTTTCGATACGCAAAAACAGAGCATAGTTGACTGTTTACTTGTTGTGCAATTGTCGTGTAAAGAATCCATCAATGTTAGACTCAAGTGTTCAAGAAATTTTGGGAAACAAAAAAAGTAGTACTTGACACAGCCAAAGACAGGAAGGAAGCTTTATACCTTAGTTAGTAGGTGACCGCTTAGATAAGCTCATTGACTTGGTGGCTAGTTTGGTGATTGTTATCCAAAAAGATAGATAGTGAGCAAGAAATAGCCCCACTAGGGAATGTGAATAGCAAGGGCAAGGTAATGGATAGTTTGGCCAAGTTAATGCCCCAAGTCAACCGCCCTAAGCTAAAGGAGTTGGTAAGGATGTTAGACGAAGGCTAGCACTTGAAGAGGTTAAGGAGGAAGTGGAAGGAGACAACAAAGCAAATGAATACTATAAGCCTAAGGAAAGAAATGTGCAAGCCCTTAAAGTCGAAGGACTAACAATGCATGTTCTAAGTTTTTCTAGAGGTAGTGATGTCAAAGACTACCTAGATTGGGTAAATAAGATTGAAAAGCAGTTTGAATATCATGAAGTGCCCAATAATGCAAAGGTTAGACTTGCTGTGTTAAAGTTCTCTGGTTATGCCGCCTTATGGTGAAAGAACTTGCAAGCTACCAGAAGAAGGGAAGGAGAATGAAAGATTAGGAGTTGGGATGAAATGAGGAGAGTTATGTAGAGGAGGTTGGTGCCAAGCTATTATCTGCAGGATACCTTCAAAAGATTGCAAGAATTGAGACAAGGAGGATCAAGTGTAGACACTTATATTAAGGAATTCCAAATGTTAATGATCTAATCTGAAGTCATAGAGTTAGAGGACTGAACTATATCTCGGTTTATTGGTGGATTGAAGTATGAGATCGGGGATATCTTAGAAACCCTAGATGTTAGGATGCTTGATGATGTAATACGAGTTACCTAAAGGATAGAAAGATGTTGAACAAGAAGATCCCGACCACCTGTTAGCTAACTAGGCAGCAACCAAACTGTTTCGAGTAAACTTGTGTAAACAGAACAAAGTAAGGTTATTGAGACCCGACTCGTTCCGGCTACCTGAGCTAAAGAGAAAGAACCCTTAAGGAAGTTTGAGAAGGGCCAGAGTTCAAGGAGAAAGACGAGTGAGATCAAGTGTTTCAAATGCCAAAGATTTAGATACATGGCTGCTTAGTGTTCGAATAAGTGAACAATAGTGATCTAAGGTGAGGTGCCAACTGTTGAGGTCGACAGCACTGATGAAGAAGTTGAGAAGTTGAAAAAGGATGAATAGATTGGACTATCTAAGGAGGAAGTTATCTACGAAAAGGAAGGTAACTTTATGCCAACTACTTTAATATTAAGGAGGATAATGAGCATTAGCCTCATACCTGAAGATGAACAAAGGGAAAATCTCTTTCATATCGGGTGCAAGGTGAATGAGCTACTGTATGCCTTAATAGTTGATAGTGGAAGTTGCACCAATGCAATCTCTACATTTATGGTCCAACAGCTGAAATTGCCAACCATGCCCTACTTAAGACCTTATAAACTTCATTGGCTTAGTGATAAGGGAGCCCTATAGGTGAATAAATAGGTGTCTGTGTCAATCTGCATTGGAAAATATCGGGATGAAGTGCTTTGTGATGTGCTGCCCATGAGTACATCTTACATTCTACTTAGACAACTATGGATGTTTGATCGTGCAGTTATGTATGACAGCAGGAGGAACACATGTTCTGTAGAGCATGGAGGAAGAAGGTTGAAATTGAGTCCCATGACTATCGAGCAAGTAAAGGTCATGCATTCCCAACTTAGCCGAACCTTGAAGAAAGAAGCTTTGGTATTGACCTAAGTTGAATTGAAAAGAGAAATGGAGTTGGAGGACCAACCTATCTGCTTGTTAGAAGACTTCTAAAGATGAGACTCGAGGAAGAAGAGCTGCTGACTCAAGTAAAAACTTTAGTAGAGGAATTTGTCGATCTATTTCTAGAGGAGCTGCTGAGTGATTTGCACCCAAATTGAAGCGTCAAGCATGCAATTGACCTATAGCCAGGAGCCGCGCTGTTAAACAAGCTTGCCTATAGGTTGAATCATGAATAGGCCATTGAACTGTAGAGGCAAGTAGATGAGCCACTGAAGAAGGGGTATATGTGTGAATCCTTGAGCCCCTATGCTGTGCTGGCATTATTATTACCAAAGACATATGGGTCTTATAGGATGTGTGTAGATAGTCAAGCAATCAATCGAATCACCATCAAGTACAGGTATCCCATACTTAGGCTTGATGACATGCTAGATGAATTAAGCGAAGTAAAAGTATTCTCCAAGATCGACCTTAAAGCTAAGTACCATCAAATTTGAATGCATAAGAGTAATGAGTGGAAGACTGCATTTAAGACACGACATGGGTTATAGAATGGCTTGTAATGCCATTTGGACTGTCTAATGTACCGAGCACATTCATGCGCTTAATGAATCATGTGCTCTAAGAATTATTGGGAAGATTTGTCGTAGTTCATTTTGATGACATCTTGGTGTACAGCCTTGACTTAGAGACTTACCAAGAGCATCTCCAAAGAGTCTGCAAAACTTTGAGTCGAACATCTCTATGCCAATTTGAAGAAGTGCGATTTTTGTCGATCCGAGGTAGTCTTTTTAGGGTTTATTATGAATGGAGGTGGCATCCGAGTCAATGATGAGAAAACAAAAGTGATCATAAAATGGCCTAAGCTGACCTATTCTGTAGACGTGAGAAGTTTCCACGGTTTGGCATCGTTCTATGGCAAATTTATAAAGAATTTCAATATAATTGTAGCCCCACTTATTAAACCATCAAAGAAGAGCGTTGAATTCAAATGGGGAGAGAGAAGGAGGGAGGAGTTTTGAGGAAGTGAAGGAGAAACTAACTACAGCTCCTGTCTTAGCTCTAACGAGCTTTAACAAAATGTTTGAGATAGAGTATGATGCATCTAGACTAGGCATAAGTGCTATGCTAATGCAAGAAGATTGACCTATTGCTTACTTTAGCGAGAAACTTTGAGGAGCCATACTCAACTATTCTGTCTATGACAAGAAATTCTACTCTTTAATTCGAGCCTTGACAGTTTGGAAACATTACCTATTACCTAAAGAATTTGTGATCTATACCGGTCATAAATCCTTAAGATATCTAAAGAGCTAACCAAAGTTGTCTCGAAGGCAAGATAAGTGGAATGAGTTCATGAAGGGTTTTTCCTATGTTGTAAAATACAAGAATGGAAAAAACAATGTAATAGCCAATGCCTTATCAAGACGACATACCCTTTTGATCGAGTTATAAACAAGGTTACTTAGTTTTTCAACCGTAAAGAACTTGTATGATGAGTATCCACACTTTGGTCCTATCTATGCTTGATGTGAGGAAGGATAGATACTAGATGACTATCATAGGGAGGACGGATACTTATCTAAGAATAGAAGGCTATGTATCCTGACCTATTCCATAAGAGAACTGTTAGTGTGTGAAGCGCATGGAAGAGGATTGATAGGACACTTTAGCCAGCACCAAACTTATGAGGTACTATTGTCTAGATTCTTTTGGCCAAGGATAAAAAGAGATGTCCAATCCATACTGGAAAAGTATGCGACTTGCCAAAAGGCGAAGAGTCGAGCCGAGTAAGGACACTACCAACCCTTGCCAATCCTGACCAAACCATGGTCCAAGCTAAGTATGGACTTCATGTTAGGATTGCCGAAGACGTCCTAAGGGAAGGACTCCATCATGGTGGTTATGGTTCGATTTAGCAAGATGGTACATTTCATACCCCATTCCAAAACTAACGATACTTCGGCTATCTCTTTTCTTTTCTTGCAAGAAGTAATCAAGCTACATGAAATTCCCAGAACCATTGTTTCATATCAAGACCTAAAGTTCATAAGCCACTTTTGAAGGACATTATGGAAGTGAATGGGAACCAAGTTATTGTACAATATATCTTGCTACCTACAGACTGATGGACAAACCACAATTGTCAAAAGAACAGTAAGAACTTTGCTATAGGTTGCTATCAGACGAAACACGGCCAATTGGGATCTATGCTTACCAATCATTGAGTTCGCCTACAACAGGACCACCCATAGTATGACAAACATTATAGGTTACCTATGGGTTCAACCCCGAGCTGCCATTGGATCAAGCACCCCAGTTAATGTTTGATGATGACTAGCCATCCGTTGAAAGAGTTGAGGCCATCAAAGCCATGCACCAGAAGGTTGTAGAGCAATTGGGTTAAGCCAATATTAAGCTTAAGAAGCGAAGTTGAAGACGGAAGAAGAGAGAATTTCAACCAAGCAATTTGGTATGGATACATCTTAGTAAGGAACGATTCCCAAACTTGAGGAAGAGTAAATTATCTCCCAAGGTCAATGAACCTTTCAGAGTGCTTGAAAGGATCAACCCTAATGCTTATAGGATTGAATTGCCTGAAGGATATGGAGTCTTAGACTCCTTCAACATTGCTGACCTCTAACCTTACATTCCTAAAGACAAGCAATGTAAAGCTGAACCAGATTTGATCCCAAATCTCAAACAACTCGAAGGGGATGATAGGGATCAAGGTTCGATCATGTGCTCCCGAGCTCGAAGGCTTTCTCAGGTGGTTCGCAAAACTATCTTATGTGAGTTAAGCACCGAAGAGTAGTGCTTACCTCAATCTAATTTGGCAAGCTACTTTGCTCTTCATGTAATCCAAGGTGTTGCCGAGGTGACTAGCTAACGTACCGAACTAAACCCTCCACTATGCACTAGTCCAAGCACTAAATCTAAATACAGCAATCTAAATAGTACTAATGCCAAGCTAACAGTAATCAGGAACCGGCCATCTGAGGTTGAACCCAAAAAGTGAGTTGCTTTTAAGCCAATCTAGTCCAGCACCAATTCTCTGAGCTACCGAACTATTGATGTTGTATTGACTTGATCAGAACCTACCCTTGCTCAGCTTACAGTGTTGTCAAAAGCACAGACTAATTAAAATGTGTACATGCTGTCCTTTTGACAATGGATATTTTTTTTTGCATGAAAACATGCTTTCCCTATAAATTATTCTCCTTTTCTTAGCAAATAGGGATCCATTTATATATATTTACGTAATTTTCTATAATTTAGAATTTACCTTAATTAGGTGTTATAAATACTTGCATAATGTAATATCATCATCATCATACAGAGAATATACTGAACTTTTACTCTCTCAAGCTAAGTGTCCTTCTTACTCTTAATCTACTCTTATTTAGCCCATTTGAGTGTGGACTAGTGGCGAGTGACCTCCAGTAATACTTGTGCATCGTATCAAGTGTGACCCAAGCTCGTGTGAGGCATTAGTATGTCATATCCTTCGTCGGTACATGGGATCCCCTACTCAACTTTCAACTACCGTTTACTATGGCTCAAACCCACCCTATTGGTTATGTGTGATATTGGCTCCGTGTGTTCAATCACGATAACCTGTATCATATCAGGTTGCCGATCCCTTCCATTCTACTGCTATGCTGGACATTATTCTACCCAGTATAAGCATCTGAAGCTTTGGGGTAGTGAGTCTACGTGCTGTACTACTCCACTTTGTCTAAGTAAGCGCAGAGCACCCTGTTCTGCACAGTATACTCCTTAGCCGGGCATTCTATGCGCTCCTTCAACACTGCTCTTGGGTGGGGTTGATTGCCCCTAGGTTGGTTGTTTACCAACTGTTGATTTTCTTACTCTTCATGTTGAGACATGATGTCAAAAGGATTGCTTATGGGGTATGTGTTTGACATTTTAGGTGTAGGAATTCAATTTCCCATAGACAGCACCAAATGTCATCTCAAAGTTCTTGCTAGTAATCATTTGGATTCTACGTGTAATGAGTATGGTTATTAAAATCGTGAGTCAAAAATACATTTCTACGAGTTTATGATTTTATAATGTTTTTCTTAACAAAAATGGTTATAAAATCATTTATGTATAAACTTTTAGGGAAATTATGAACTTTTATATACAATTTTACCGATTTTATACGATTCTACCGATTTTGTATATTAAAATAAACAGTGAAATCGTGATTTTGACAACCATGATAATGAGCCTACAAAACAATACACAGTGAGGGAATATTAATAGATTGTCCAGTGTAACCACTTTAATACTTAAGTTAACACTAGGCTCTTGAGAGTATGGAATGCTTGAGGGTAATACGTAAGCTTAATATGCAAAGTGTAGAGAGCTTTACCGTTACATAATGACCTAGTGTTTATAGAGAAGTGGAGCCAGTAATTAGAGGTTAGTTAGTGAAGTCGTTATGCCTAATGTATCTCATTTATTCAGAACGTGGCTGTTTCATTCTTATCCTATACATTTTAATCATTGCAAGGCTGGCTGAACTAGGCCCATTCGGGCATAGGGCTTAAGCCCATAGGAGTGAACCCTAGGTTACGAGACGCGTCGAATTCGGTTGGACTTGAGTAACTCATATCCAAAGTATCCTGTCAACACATAATATATATATAGAGTGAGAGAGGATTTTTCTACCTTTTTATCTTATTTTTACCTAACTAATCTCACCAATCATCTCATTATTGATTTATATTTATTTAAATTTAAATAATTAAATAAATTATGAATTTAATAATTAAAATTTTAAAAATAAAAATGAATAATAAAATACAGATCGTCAAATTATAGGATGGGACTATAAATGTAAGTCAATTGGCGACAGCAGTGAATACGGGCACGTGCCGTCGCGCATTTTCGATGAGAAGACGTAGAAAAAGAAGTCGGAGAAAAGACGAAATACAATCTTTGCATTCGTTGGATTGAAAACCAAATCTGCTGTTGTCTGTCTTCGGAAGTGAAAACTTATTCGATGGAATGAATTCCCATCAATAATCGAATGGCTAATTGAATCTTGATTACAATAAAATTTCAGTCATTGGATCCGTAATATGGAGCTTTAGAAGACTGTTAATTCCGTTTGTGATAAATTCTTTTCAATTATTTTGATTAAATTTGTATTTTTATGATTTCGTGAATTTGATTTATAATATGATTTTATCAAAATCCATCATTTCCAGTAAAGATGGTTTATCTATTAGTATTATTAGTGAAAAAAATATTTTATAAGCTATTATTATTGATAGTAGAAGATTGTACATTATGCAATCCAATGATTATTTTACTTATTAGGGTTTTCCACGTTAAATCGTTGTGTTCTATATCTTTTATATTAAGTCTATTATTATTATTGTTTTCTCAATAAGTGATATCAAAGCCTAAATTGAAAAAAAAAAAAACTATTGTTGATTTTTATGTATAGTAAGTGTAGTAAAAGTATTGAGTTCTATGATAAAATTAAATTCATCTAATTATTCTATCTAGAAGTCAATGGAAGTTAACGAGGGAAGACCTTCGATATTGCAGGGATCTATATGTACCTTTAGGTTGTGACGGTACAAAGCCTAAGGATAAATTTCATTAAGATTAGATGATTATGCATGTAAAACCTATTGGTTATATTTAACAATAGATAAATTACAATGTTTATCATCATATTACTTAGGAAATCAGAGCAAGTGCTCTATGGAAGAAATTGGAATCTCTATATGAAAAGAAAACTACCTTGACTAAAACCTTCTTAATTAAGAAAGTGGTGAATTTGAAATACAAGGATTGATTAAATATGACAGAGCACTTGAATGATTTTCAAGGTCTTATAAATCAATTGACTATCATAAAGTTGGTGTAATTATTATTGACTGCCATGAAGAATTGATGATGAAATTTAGACATTATTATTATTGAGTTCACTACTAAACAATTAGGAGGCACTTGTGTCTGTTAGTAGTTCTACTCCAGAAGGAAAGTTTACCTTTAAAAGACAGCTTGATGAATAAAGAAGTTAGGAGGAAAGAGTAAGGTATCAATTTTGAGACTTTGACACTCATTACCAATAAGCATGAAATGTGTGGGAGAAGTAAAACATGAGACTCATATGATAAATTTGATAAATTTAAGAGAAGATCAAACACAAGAAGAAGAAATATTAAATGTTATTATTGTGATAAGTCGGGACATATAAAGTAAGAGTGTAGAATATGGAAAAGAGAACAAGGTAGAGGTAAAGGTGATGGAAAAAAGTGAAGATGCAATGACTACGACTACAGAAGATGAAGTTGTTGTTGCCTAAGATGATGATTGTGTTAGTTTTGCATGTTATGACAATGATTATATTGACTTTGGTGCCTTTTTTCATGTGACAACAAATGATGAATTCTTCTTAACCTATGTTACTAGTGATTTTGGTAATGTGAGGATGGAAAATGAAAGGATATATAAAATTATTAGCATTAGGGATATTATTCTGAAAACTAACACTAGTTGTAAGCTTATTCTCAATTATGTTAGACATGTTCTAGATATTTACATAAACCTCATATCTATAGAAAAGCTTGATGATGAAGGATACAGTAGCTATTTTAGTGGAGGTAAATGGAAGCTTACAAGTGGTTCTTTGATTGTGGCAAAAAAAAAAAAAAAAAGAGAGAGAGTAATATCCTTTACTTAATATCAGCAAAACTAAGTAAAAGAGAAATTAATATGGTAGATAAGACATCAATTGAACTAGGGCATAAATGGCTTAGTCACATGAGTAAGAAAGGACTGTAATTGCTTGCTAAAAAGCAGCTTTTCCCTAGTGTGAAAGGTACTCCTCTGAAAACTTTGGTAAGTAACATAGGGTTGTATTTCATAGATATCTATCTCTTAGGAAATCTTATGTACTTGATTTAGTCCATAGTGATATATGTTATATGAAAGATAGAACACTTGGTGGTGTACTTTGTTTTGCAACTTTTATTGATCACTCTAGAAAGTTGTAGACTTCTGTTTTGAAATCTAAAGATCAAGTTCTGGAGGTATTTAAGCAATTTCATACTAAAGTAGAGAGGGAAATGGGTAAATAGTTGAAATGTGTTTGGGCTAGATAATGGTGGTAAATATATAGATCATTTTCAAGACTATTACAAAACACATGATATTAATCTTGAGAAAATAGTGCTAAAGACCCCATAGTAGAGTGACATTGCAAAAAGGATGAACCGCACTTTTATAGAGATAATTAATGTATGTTATCTCATGTTAGGTTGCCTAAATCATTCTAGGGAGAAGCAATGGGAATAGTAGTTAATTCGATCAACTTATCTTCATCTTATGCACTACATGGTGATGTCTCAAAGAGAGTGTGGACAGGTAAAGATATTTCTTATAAGCATTTGCAAGTATTTGGTTGCTAATCATTCGTGCATATTTCTAAAGATGAAAGAGTGAAACTTGATGCAAATTTAAAGTAATGTATTTTATTGGGTTATGCACATGATAAATATGGGTATAGATTATGGGATCTAGTAGAGAAAAAAATTGTTAAAAGTAGAGATGTGACCTTCCTAGAAGATAAAACTATTGAAGTTATAGAAAAGCTAAATTCGGCTAAATTCTCAATTGAAATCCCTGTTAGTGTAAATCTAGTGTTCATACCTAAAGATTCTACTAATGATGATGGAGAATTGCAAGACTCTATTGAGCATGAGATAAAGCCTTAAGAACTTGATCAACAAGTAGAGTTGAGGAGATCCTCAAGAGAACAAAGATTATCTACTATATATAGTCCACATGAGTATGTGATGTTGACAAATGGGGAGAAGTCAGATTATAAGGAGGCTATGTTATATGAGTAAAAGAAAGAATGGATAAAAATCATAAAAGAAGAGAGAATCCTTATATGAGAATCAAACTTGTGATTTAGTAGAATTGCTTAAGGACAAGCAGTCTTTGAAAAATAAATGTGTAAAAGTTGAAGACGGTAGAGAATAACTCACAATCAAGGTATAAAGCAAGATTGATTGTGAAGAGGTTTGAACAAGAAAAACATTTGAAATTAGAGAAGATTTATATTGATGGAAAAAATTTATTACTTATCGATAAATAACTGATGCAGTAGAGCTCCTAATATGAGTTGGAGGAGAAGATTATTGAGCTTATGAGTTCAACTCATGTGTGAGCTCATAGTAAATAAATAAAAAAATAAAAAAAAAAAGGAAACCCTTATATATATATTTATATATAGATATATATATACATATTTTTATATGTTGGAAGTCGAATTGGTGACACAACCGAATACGAGGATGTGCGAGCGTGAATTTTTGAGGAGAAGATGTAGAAAAAGAAGTCGGGGAAAAGACGAAATGAATCATTGCAATCTTTGGATTGAAAATCAAATCTACTGCTGCCGGTGTCTTTGCAACTTCGGAAGTGAAAACTACGTGTAGGAACGACTTTATTGATAGTTTATTGAATTCCAATTATAATGAAATTTCAATCATTAAATTCGTAGCATGAAACTCTAAAATATTGTTATTTTTGTTTCTAGAAAGTACTTCTTAGTTATTCCAATTGAATTTGGTTTATATTATTCACAATTTATGATGAAGATTGTTTATATATTAGTGTAATTAGTGAAGAAATATTTTGTAAAACCATTATTATTGATAGTACAAGATTTTATATTGTGTGGTCCTATGGTTTTTTTTCTACATTAGGGTTTTCCATATTAAATTTTAGTGTTCTTTATCTTTTATTTTTAGTTTATTATTATTTTCTTAATATAAATATGTATGTATGTATATATATATACGTGTGTGTGTCATGGGAAGATTCCATCACTCGATCCCGTGCGACACTTAGCGTTCCAGACCACACTAAGGAAGGCTAAGTCAGCTTGTAATACATTCACAATGTTTAGAGAGAGAAACTCTGAAGGTATGTTGTATTCACTCAAAAATGAATTGTGTATTACACCTGAGGGGAACACTCCTATATATACAGAAAACCTTTACAATTTAATGGTTGAGATCAATTCGATCTAACAGTTACGATTAACTCCCAATTACCACATTCACCTACCCTACCTACTATTATACAATATTTTGGACTTCTCTGGAATCTTCTAGAAGCTTTTAAGGGACTGGGCTTTAGTCTTGAGCCTTAGGAACCTCTTGGGAATGGCCCATTTTTGGAGGTCCGTAACATTCTTCCCCGCTCAATTCGGCGATGCCCTCGTCATGCCTTCATCATGGAAGTTTTGAATCTTGTCTTTGAATTGCCATAGTGCTTCGACTGGTTCCTAACTAGCCTCACTCTCTGGTCTTCCCTTCCACATTACCATATACTCGTGTTTGGGAGTCTGTCCACGTCTCCTCATGTTTCTATCGGCTATGATCCCTTCAACTTCTTTATCAAATGAATCCTGTACTCCTGTTGGGGCTCTTTGTGATATAGCTCTTCTAAGGTCTTCCTCATCCTTGTAGAATGGTTTTAGTATGCTCACATGGAAAACCGGGTGGAATTTCAGCTTGGATGGAAGTTCCAATTTATAAGACACTTGACCCACTCGTTTCGCAATTTGGAATGGTCCCTCATAGCGCCTTATTAGACCTTTATGCAGTTGTCCCTTCGTACGTTATATCAAATGTAACTTAACAAGTACTTGGTCACCTACTTGATATTCCATCGGCCTACGCTTCTTGTCTGCAATTTTCTTCATTCTCTTAATAGCTCGGTCTAAGTACGTCCGAGCTAAGTCATGATTTTCTTGCCATTCCCTTGCAAATTTATATGCGGGAGGGCTAGACCTCGTATATCCCATTGTTACTGTATGAGGAGTTAAGGGTTGCCTTCCTAGGATGATCTCGAAAGGACTATGTCCGATGGACTCATTCTTCTGTAGGTTGAATGAAAACTATGCCACATCTAACAACTTGGTCCAATCGCGTTGGTTAGCTCCTACAAAATGCCTTAAGTATAATTCTACTAAAGCATTTACTCGCTCTGTCTGACCATTCGTCTGGGGATGCAAACTAGTTGAAAAGTTCAACTCGGATCCCAGAAGTTTGAACAATTCTATCCAAACTTTCCCTGTGAATCGCCCATCTCGATCACTTACAATGTTTCTTGGCAAGCCCCAATACTTTACCACGTCTCAGGAACAATCGAGCAGCCTTATCTGCCAGGCATTCCTTTGTTGCTGGAACAAAAGTCGTGTATTTTGAAAACCTGTCTACCACAACCATGATTGTATCATACCCTTCCGATCGAGGCAAACTTACAATGAAGTCCATGGAAACACTCTCCTATGGCCGTTTAAGAATGGGAAGAGGCTCTAGTAGTCTCAAAGTTGCCTTGTGTTCAACTTTGTTTTGTTGGTACACGAGACAAGTTCGGACATAGCTCTCAACATCTTCCCTCATGTGTGGCAAAAAATACTTTTCTTCTACTAAGGCTTGAGTGCGATGCATTCCTGGATGACCTGCCCATTTAGAATCATGACATTCTCTAAGTATCTCCCTTCTTAGGTTCAAGGAGTGAGGTACATAAATTTGTTATCCCTTTATATATATTAGTCCATTCTCTTGCCAAAATCTCCTCGTTTTCCCTTCTTGACATTGGATCAATAGAGCTTTAGCTTGTTTATCATTCTCCGTCCCCTCTTGAATTCTATCAACGAAGTTGCTTTCAGGTTTGCTAATGGCTACTAACCCAACCCTTCGACTCAAAGCATCCGCCACAACGTTAGTCTTACCTGACTTATGTTCAAGGTCGAAATCAAATTTTGCTAGGAAAATCTACCATCGGGCTTGCTTAGGAGAGAGCTTCTTTTGAGTCTAAAAATAGCTAGTGGCTATATTGTCAGTTTTGACCACAAACTTCTTCCTTAACAAGTAATGCCTCCATACCCGGAGACAGTGTACTATCGCCGTAATCTCCTTTTCATGCACTGGATATCGCTTCTCTGTATCATTCAACTTCCAGCTTTCAAATGCCACAGGGTGTCCTTCTTGCATTAAAATCCCTCCAATAGCAAAATCACTAACATCTGTACATACCTCAAAGGGTTTGCCAAAGTTGGGAAGGAGGAGGACCGGCTCTTTAGTGATTGCCATCTTCAAGGTCTCGAATGCCTGTCGTCTATCTGTACTCCAATTCCATGGGGTATTCTTTTTGAGTAAGTCTATCAATGGGCTCGTTATCCTCGAATAGCCCTTAATGAATCTTCTATAGTAATTCACTAAGCTAAGGAAGGATCTTAGCTTAGTAGGCTTGGTGGGTTCCTTCCAATCCCAGATGGCTCGCACCTTTCCTTCATCCATTCTAATCTTTCCTCTCCCCACTATGTCACTAAGGAACGTCACCTCTTCTTGTGCAAAAGCACATTTCTCTATTTTCACATATAGATCATTCCTTCTTAAAGCTAAGAATACTGAGTGAAGGTGCTCTATTTATTCCTCTAGTGTCTTACTATAAATCATAATGTCATCCAAGTATACTACTACAAATTGATCAAGAATGGGGGCCAAAACATGATTCATAAGTGTACAGAAAGTGGCCGGGGCATTGGTAAGGCCGAACGGTATGACTAGGAATTCAAAAGCACCATACCTTGTAACACAAGTAGTCTTGGGTTCGTCTCCTTCTACAATCCTCACTTGGTGGTATCCCGATCGTAAATCCAATTTAGAGAAGTATCTAACTTCTCCCAACCTGTCGAATAGGTCCGAAACCAATGTAATGGGATACTTATTCTTTATAGTGACCTTATTTAGGGCTCGATAATCAATACGCATTCAAAGTGATCCATCTTGTTTCTTCTGAAAGAGCACAGGAGCTCCAAAAGGTGCCTTTGAAGGTCTAATGAAACCTGCTTCTAGTAATTTCTTCAATTGTTGCCTTAACTCTTCTAATTCTGGAGGTGACATCCTGTATGGGATGGCGGCGGGTGGCTTGGCTCCAGGTTCCAATTCTATCACATGGTCTACCTCTCTTCTTGGTGGTAGCTTCTTGGGCAACATTGGCGGCATTATATCCCTAAATTCTTCCAATATCTCCCCCACTCGAGGTGGAACTCTTTCTTGGCCAATAGTCTCTTCCCTGACTTTTAAGGCAGCCAAATAAGTGACTTCATTCTTCTTGAGTCCCTTTTCCAATTGCATAGCTGATAGAAATTTGGTGGCTTGGCCTACCTTCCTTATAACGGGGACTACACACTGTGAGTTGTGATCAAGTACACAAATGCAGTTAGCCTGCGGTACGATAAGTGCATCAATGCAATAAAGGAAATCCATCTCGATCACAAACTCAAAATCATCCATAGGCACTACTTCAACCGCCTCCTTTCCCTACCAACCCCCAATATTGAGCTCTATCCCCTTGGCTACTCCCATAGTGGGAACTTCTTTTGAGTTAACTGTTTTGAGCCATGTTTTGGTCTCCTCCATTTTTAGCCCCAACTTCTTTGCTGCCATATCAGAAATGAAAAGATGATATGCCCCTGTATCTACTAGGGCATTAAGTTTCTTATCTGCTACCGATACTTCAGTATACATCAATTCTTTTCTTTCGTTAACTTGAGACTTCATGGCACTGAGTAGATGAACCGACCCTAATTGAGCCTCATCCCCATCATCTAAGCTTTCACCTACTACCAGCGCCGCCAGTCTCTCTTTCTTCAAACACTCCCTAGCATAATGGGGACCATTATAGAAATAACATTTCAATTCACGAGGTTTCCATCTTTCCCCTTCTCTCCCTTCACGAGTTTTACCTCGATCATTATCTCTTTCTTCTGCTTCGGTTTTCCTTTTGGAAGAACTCCCACTCTTCTCCCTTTCAGCTCCTCCTTTCCATCTTCCCCCTGTGATCTTAGGATCTGTCTTCCAAAATTCCATTAAGCCTTCAGCAACTGTTATAGCCTTAGAAATGTCTTCCACTCCTCTTCACTCCAGTTCTAATTTTGCCCAGGGCTTTAAGCCATCCACAAACATTACTAAAGCATCTTCTTAGTTGAGGTCTAGGATTTCTAACATTAACTCTGAAAATTCCTTTACATATTGCTTTATGTCACCCTTATGGGTTAGGTGATGCAATTTCACCTTTGCTTCCTTAGCAGCATTTTGAGGAGAGAATTGACTCTTCAGCTCTTGTACAAAGCTATCCCATGTGTTGATATCAGCTGCCCTTCTATGCCACCATACCATAGCAGAGTCTTTTAGATACATAGCAGTAGTACGTACATTTTCAGCATCATCTAAGATCCCTACAGCGTTAAAGTATTGTTCCACTCCCCATAAGAAGTTGTTTACTTCTCGCGGGACCGCGTTCCGTTAAAATGCTCTGGCTTTGGAACATCGACCCTATGGCCCGTCTGGATGGTCACTCCATTTGCAACAGCAATCTGACAAGCCGTCAATTGCGTCTTAAGATCTTTAATCTCCTGACGCATGACTACTACCACTGCATCCATCTTAGGTTCATAAGCCCCTTCCTTCGTTTTTAAAGCCGTAACTCGAACTTGGAGAGCATTACCCTTCTCTTCAATAACATTTCCATGCTGCCTAAACTCTTCTATTGCTCGATTCAGTGCTCCTTGCAATTCGCCTCGGAGTTCTTCCTTCATTTCCTCAAGACTGCCTTGAGACTCATCAAATTGTTTCTTGGCTTCAGCAATGCTCAACTTTGCCTTATTCATCCTATTAGGGAAGGAGTTCAGCAAGTCCCGAGACCTAGCCCTTTGCCTGGTAACACGGCGATCATCATGATCGGCTAACTCATCGACCATTGAAGTGTTGTTGTTGTCTCCTCCAGATGACATTTTCTCCACAAGTAGTCCCTTTTCAGGCTCTGATACCATTTGTCACGGGCAGATTTCGTCACTCAATCCCGTGCGGCACTTAGCGTTCCTGACCACACTAAGGAAGGCTAAGTCAGCCTGTAACATACTCACAATGTTTAGAGAGAGAAAGTAAAGAGAGAAATTCTGAAAGTATGTTATATTCACTCAAAAATAAATTGTGTATTATATCTGGGGGGAACACTCCTATATATACAGAAAACCTTTACAATTTAATGGTTGAGATTAATTCGATCTAACGGTTACGATTAACTCCCAACTACCACATTCACCTACCCTACCTACTATTATACAATATTCTAGACTTCTCTAGAACCTTCTAGAGCTTTTCATTTTTTAGAAGTTTTTAAAGAACTGGGCTTTAGTCTTGGGC
Organism: Lumnitzera littorea; assembly: GCA_024138015.1. Taxonomy (NCBI): domain Eukaryota; kingdom Viridiplantae; phylum Streptophyta; class Magnoliopsida; order Myrtales; family Combretaceae; genus Lumnitzera; species Lumnitzera littorea. Next base: position 27,560,276 of record JAMXBB010000001.1, read on the forward strand.
CTTAGGAACCTCTTGAGAATGGTCCGTTTTGGGAGGTTCGTAATATGTGCGCGTGCGCGTGCACGTGCAAAGAGGATATATCCATTATAATACAATTATAATAAAAGGCACTACACAAGATATATGTATTCCTTTTAATTGTGGATAAATTATTGTTCGGTTTTGTACCCACTTTTAGAGAAAACATATTGGTCCCAATGAGGTTTTTTTTATTTTTTTTTTAATGTGTACGAATGGTCCGATCGAATTTATGGTATAAACTAACCTAAATTGGACGATAATAGGTATTTCATTATAATTACTCATACTGAATCATAAGTCATGAACTAATTCTCAATTGAAACATGAGTGTACTAAAATGAAAAGAAATGAAATTTTAGTTTGAATTAATTTGATTCATAGCGCAATCCAGTTGATTTGCGTTTATTTCTACCACTATTCAGATGTGTACTACCCCCTTTGTTCCTAGTTACGGTTGAGTTCGCGGGAATTCCTCGCGTGAATTTGTCTTGAAACGATAGACATGGATCCACAACGAAAACCCTCAATCACTTTATTGAGAAGGAAGTCTTTGCTCAGTACAAGAGGTAGGGACAAATCTATAATAGGATATAGAACATGTATTGGGTATGAACCTAATAATTTGGACTAATTAAGTTCTAACCCAAAAAAAAGTTCTGATATTGACAATAGTTGTTAAAGTTTATGATTCTAATGTAGTAATTTTCAGCCTCTGATGGTATGTATTTCATTGGTTTGGGCTTTAGTTTTCGGGCCTAAGACGTTTTTTTCTCGCAGGTGGAAAAAGAAAGACTGCAGTCCGATGAACTTACTTCCCCTTGATGATGTCTAACTTCCCTTGATAGAAGTTGGGATGTTTGCAGTGGTTTGACTAACTTCAGTCGAATGAAATGTGACTGTGTCATATATTATCAATTTTACGTGAAATTAAAATATTTATACATTATTCTTTAGTGGGATAGTTATATCACTAATCTTTTAATTGTCTAGTAAAACTAAAAATTAAGAAGAGTACTACTTGATAATCAATAATATTTGGAACAGTTTTATTAGTATTAAAAAATATTATTATTTGGTTAAGAATATTAAGTATTTTTTGTTTTGAATATTCATCTATATTCCATTCAAAAGTGAATCTTATAGAAAACTTATTTTGATAATTATCATTTTTTTCTTCAAAAATTATATCAAGAGGTGTTACTTTCTAATAATATAATTTTTGAAGTTCTTTTCAATTAATTTTATTAATTTCATCATTTGGTTCAGTAATATTTAAGTTTTTTAACGAAGCATTAAACGTTGTTTTATTAATTGATTCATTATTAGTTTCATCAAGAATATTAATTTTTTGTGAAGAAGTAGACAATATTTCTTTTGAGAAGATCTAGTGTATCTAATCTTAACACATTAATTGATTTTGAAGACGAAGTTTCTTCTTAACCATTTTATTTTTTAGCATTCTTTTCCTATCATCTAAAATTTTTAAAAATTCATTACTTAGATTTTTTGGTATTTCAAAAGGTTTGAATAGATGGATATTTTTATTAGTCTTGTTAATTAGGGTTTTTTCATTGATTTTATCTATCTCATTATTTATGACATTTTCCATTCTATCTAATTGTTTTCCTACTGTATGTAAATGTTGGTTAGTAAAATTATTTTGATTTATTATTTTATTAATTCTTAAGTCTTCTTCTTCAATATCATTTTTTAAAGATACAAGAGTTATTTCGGTATTTTTATAGATAAATTTTATATTTCTAAGTAGTGGATGATTTAATTCTATTATCTATTCATTACTTAATTTCTATTTAAAACATTCATTAATAACATTAATTTCTTTAGGTTTCAAATAATATTCTTCAAATCATTTGAAAAAATATATTTGAGAACCAATTTCATACATAAAATTATAATATTCATCTTTTATTTGTTACTTAACATTATTAAAAGTATTAAAATAGCATTTCTTAATTTTCTCATTTTTAAGTGAATTAAATTCTTTGTTGAGAAGAATCTTATTAGGTTCGGAAGGTTTTTCTAAAATATTAAGTTCAAAGTCACCTATATCTAAAGGTGTTAGTTCTTGATGATTTAGAACATTGGCTAGTTTGTATATTGATCTAGTTATCCCTGACCTATTATTGATTATTCCAGAAATAGAAAGGTTATCTTGGAAATTAGGTTGCATATTGGATTGAACATTGAATAGTAATTAGATTATAGGTGGAGGTGGAGGTGGAGGTGGAGGTAGATCGACTGATCTCTTGGATAATGATGACATTGATCTTATTTTTAAGGGCTTTCTAGGTTGATTAAAATATCTCCTATTGAATTGGATGGTAACTTCTCCATCTAGGTGTTGGATAAACATTTGATGGTTCAGTATTGTAAATGAGTTGTTTTGGAAGTGGATTTTCTATTTTGCAATGTTCAAGTAGGTTGACCTGATACCATTAAATCATTTTGGGGACAGAAACATTGGCTTTGATTAAGTTTATTTGGCTAAAAAGAGCTTGACCTCTCTTATCAATCTTATAAGCCTTAAAACTAAAAGCAGTTTTCATTAACTTAAAATATATCCTATAAATTACAACCATTGATATCACATCTTCTACCATTATATAGTTATGAGTTTTAATTTGAAGAATTAAGGAACTCATTATGGTTTTATCTCTAAGACCTATTTGGATAGCATTCATATTGAATTGGTTTGTTATTAAGACTGGTTTTAATAGTAGTATGAATTGAATTTTCCTAAATCAATTTCTTAGTATCTCTAAGAACTATGAAAACAGAAGTATTTAATCCTAATTTAATAAGATGTTTAACTCCTACTTAGACTAGACCTATATGTATTGAATTCCATTCTTTTGCATATCTTTTAATTGAGCCAACATTTAATAATTTTACTATGGTTAAGCTATCAGAGATTAAGATGTCCTTTTCTTTTAGGGCTATGACATAATTATTTTTTCCAAAAATTTTCCATTTAATTACTTAGTATATTTGATTATAGGAAGTTTTAGGAATCTTCCAATCATCTATTACTTTATTAAAATCTTTTATATGTATTTTATCTTTATTTTTTAATATAGATTCTTCTGATTGCTCATTAGATACAAAGCTAGAAGAAAACATAGTTTTTCTAAGTAAATCCATACTTTCAAAAGAAATTAATTTACCTAATTTTATAGATCTAATTCATAGGACTAATTTTAAATCATATATTGTGATTTCCAATTAATGACCATTTTACTACCCTTCACTCAAAACAAGATTAATGCTAAGCCTCAGTAGGCTTATCACAATACAAGAAACTCTACACATGAATCATCCTAAGTAATTGATAAATATAAGATATAAATTTTCATAAAAAAAATTGTCTCTACAAGAAAATCATTTATGGTGGTTTTTTGTTATTTAAAGCTATGGTGGGGTATATATATATATATATATATAACAACAGTCGTGTGGACATTTTTGCTTGCGAAAGGTCAAGTGAGTTTGTCGAAAGTTGATTAATAAAATGTTATGAAGTCATATTGGAGAGTGGGGACTAAAGGGATGCATGGTGTCAGACCTTACTACATATCGGGGTCTCTTCTTCTTCCTCTATTTTTATGATCTTGTGTGAAAGTTCTCAAAATAGTAGAACACTTTTTAATTACTATTTAACTCTCGCTAGCTTTTACTTTTATTGAAACGTAATACTATACTTTCTTCTATTTCTTTCATTTTCCAAGTTGAAAGTTACCGAACTAGTAAAGCCTTAACTTACGATCCATTTATTTATTTCTATTCATATATACATGTTTGAAAGTCAAAGCTAATGGAATTCTTAGCGTGCTCTTGTGTGGTAAGTGGATATTTTGCACAGTTATTCCATCTCAAGCCTTACTTTTCTTTTCTATTTTTGTGTCCTTTATCATCTTTTTTGTTTGTTAAAGGTTGTAAAATTAACAAAATTACAGAAATATTGGTCAATACATTAATTTGTAAAAGAGCGCCAACTATTGCATTAATGCTTGTTGTTGTACAAAAATGTGTAGGATTTGAGGAAGGCATTCAGACACTTCCCTCTAGCCATTGGAAAGATAAGATGAGTACTAAAGTGATCGAAGAATTCTATCTCTCATTCGGACGGAAGGCACTTGCCATTCAAATGGTTCGCCCCCATCTCCTATGTGGTTGTCCCATATGAACTCTTGAAGTGGATAGATTTTGGGTCCTATTCTATTTCCCAACATAAACCATCCTAATGGTAGGCTAAACCTTAATTAAGTGTTGCTTGAGACATAGCTACCATTCAAACGCCCCACAGCCAGCATCTGGACGCTAGCTAAAACCTTAGCACAAGAATGCTTGACATGTGATTTTATTTGAACTAGGAGGCTATATCATTCAAACAGGACAACCATAATGTAAAAATACAACCATTTTTCATGCGGAGAATAGATGGCCTATTGTCTTTTTCTTTTTTAATTTCCTTTCCTCATGGTTTCAAGGTTAAATTTTACTACAATTTTAGATTACTGTTAGTCAAACTATGACTAAAAATTGCATTACAGTCATAGTTTCTTTTCTTTATTTTTTTTTTAAATTTTAGCTTTGGAGCTTAGATTGCATACTAAGTATTCTACTTTTCTTCTGATCTTTTCTTTTTTATCTCTAAACCATCTCTTCAGTAGATAAGTGATTATTTTTGTGCATTTATTACGTTCTATCTTGTTGTGACTTTGAGCAAAATAAATTGGCGCTGTGGTTTTATGGTATTCAATAGATTTGATGATTTAAATTATCACTTTCATGATTGGGTGTTGTCTATATGAGTTTTTTTACGATAGGCATTTATTCAAGAGACTCGACCCCCTACTCAAAAATGTCAACAAAGAATTAAATATTATGAAGAGAGAGAAAACAAAAAGTAAATTATGAATTCTTTATCTCTCAAAGTCTTAGTTTAGATCTAGGGTTTCAGGAAATTAAACTAAGGATTGATTAAAATGTTACTTTGATTTTACATCTCAAATCTATGTGAAATGATCTATCTAATGATACTAGTTTGTGTGTGTTTGTTTGTTGGTGAGGTAAACGAAAGTGATGGAGATTTAGGGTTTGGTTTTTGGCTTCGAGTCCTAGAATGACTCCTAATAGCACAAGGCTATTTTTAGGGAAAAACTTTGGTATCCCTTTCATTCAACATTTTTTTTCCTTTTACATTTGTATTTTTACAATAAACTATCGATGTAACTATGATAGTCGTGAGATTTAACTGCATAAACTACTTGTAACTACTATCTACTATTTTGTTACAATAGTTTTATTAATCTTCAACTTCTCAAATTTGAGTATAATCTTTGAAATGTTTTGGCTCCTTAATCTTCCTCTTTTCACTTGTTGAAAATTGTCTTAGAATGTTTCTATTTGTCATAATATTTTCCTTCCTCCTTAAAAGATTGACCTTGTCCTTAAGGTCAAAACTAAGGTAATCCCATACAAATTCAAATAAATCTAACCAAGTGGAATCTTCTAAATCTAATGACTCCCATTATACTAGTATCTACATCACTTAGTTTCCTTCTTTGTATATATTTCACTCATCTAAAATAGAAAGAGACTACACAATAGGATAATTTATGAAAGCCTTTGCCGATAGTGATCTCGAGTGCTTCGTATTACCTTTGGCTTTATCTAATAAAGAAATGTGAAAAACTAGACATGTGCAAGATCCTTTAAGTAGATTTAGTCTATAAGCAATAAGTCTAATCTTGTCCATGACCAAAAATTGTTCATAATAGTGCCTCAATAGCTTATAGGATAATCTGTTGACTATTGTAGTTTGTCTATATAGTTACAACTTCACATAAGCATAAGCATAAGCATAATCATCCTCTTGTAACTTCTTCTATAACCTCTTTTAGTCAACCAATGTTTTCATTCTTTATTGGGCTCACTGTAAATTATGTTTCAATACTCTTAAAGTCTCATCATGATTAAGCAACTCATGGTCTACTTCTTCTACAAACAAGTTCCGTGAATATAATATGGCACATTTGGTGGTCTCTTCCATATAATGCTTGAAATGGAGTCATTTTAATGCTTGTGCGATAGCTAACACTAAAATTCAATTCAGGGCAATCAAATTCTTTAGTCATTCATTAGGCTTTATCAATAAAAAAAACTTTTAAGTAATGCTCATTACATCTATTCTATTTGTGGGTGGTAAGATGAGCTCACTCAAAGTTAAGTGCCACTAAGTTAAAAAAGTTCTTGCCAAAAGCGACTCACAAACACCTTGTCTCAATTAAACACAATCAACTTAGGTATTCCATGTAAGTTAACCATGATGTCAATAAATAATCTTGCTACCATAGTTGCTACCTAAGTTGATGGTAAAGGACCTAAGTGACAATACTTTACCAATCTATCTACAATCACTAATATAACTAAATAATCTCTAGAAATTGGTAACCTAGTTATAAAATTCATGAATATAACTTCAAAAACCCTTTGAGGTATAGATAATGGCTAAAGTAAACCAACTAGAATTGTGGTCAAATATTTTATTTGTTGACACATGACATTTCTTCACAAAATTCTCCATATCTATCCTTATTCCTTTCTAAAAAAAGGTTGCACTCAATCTCTTTAAAGTTTTCAATACTCTGACATATTCCCCCATGCGTGTTGTATGATATTCCCAAATGAGTACATGAATAATAGTAGATTGTGATGGAGTAAACATTCTAGCACTCATAAGTGACAGTCTATATTTGAAAACCAAAGGTAGATTAGCAACTCCATTCTTTCACTATGCTCCTTCAAGTCTATCTAATGTGGCTCCTTGTATAATTTTTGCTATAATAAATTAATAAAGTCAAACAAGGGCAATGATAAAGCAAATAGTTGGACCTCTTCATTAAATTGCCTTAATAAGGCACTTACCACTTTTGTTTTCAATCTAAGGCTTATACTCAACATGATAACTATATCCCATAAGTTTCACTAAATATTGTTGTTATTATGGTGTTTGGACGACTTGTGTCATTATCTCTCTTAAGTTTTTCTAATCTGTTCATATAATAAGATGCCTTCCTAATAAGTATTGTCTCTATTTTTTAATTGATTCAACTACTGCTATCAATTCCCATATATCACCTCTTAAACCTGTCTCCAAAGCATCTATCTCTATAATGAATGTTTTTGAGAAATTAAATAGTGCTAAAACATAAACCTTCATTAGTTCTCCCTTTAATTGATTAAAAGTTGTAGTTACTTCATTAATCCACAAATATGCATCCTTCTTTAGTAAATTTGTTAGTGGTGAAGCTAACTAAGCATAATTTTGAACAAAGCGATGATAGTAGCCAATAATTCTCAAAAATCCTCTTAGTTACTTCACATTGTTAGGTTATGGCTACTCCTTCATTGCTCTAATCTTGTCCAAATCAGGTTTTAATCCCTCAATTGAAATTGCATGTCCCACATACTCAATACTTTGAGCAAAAGAGTACTTAATTTTCTTCAAATAAAAATTGTTTTCCCCAAAACAAATTAAAGCCTTCTCAAGATGTACTAAATGTTCCTCCATGGACTTAGTATGTTCTAAAATGTCATAAAAAAGTACTATAATGAATTTCCCTAAGTATGGCATGTATACGATGTTCATTACCACATGAAACATAGATGGTGCGTTTGATAGTCCAAATGGCATTACAAGAGACTCATATAATGAACTTTATGAGTTTGAAAAGTGGGTTTATGAATATATTCGGGATATCTTCAAATATGGTGATATCTAACTGACAAATACATTTTTTAAAAAACTATTGCTCCTCTTAATTCATCTAACAGTCATCCATAGTAGGAATAGGAAACTTATCCATGATTATGGCTTGATTTAACACCCTATAATCGATACAAATCTCTAAGAGCTATCCTTTTTCTTAACTAAAAAGATTGGTGATGAAAAAGCACTATTACTTAAGCGAATGACTCACGTTCTAGCATTTCTTGGACAAGTTTTTCTATTTTTGATTTCGAAAATATATGAATGTCAGTAGAACTGAACATTTATGGCTCGTTTCTCATCTTTGAGATGAATATGATGCTACACTAATCTTAATGAAGGAAATGATGCTGGAATAGCGAATACCCTCGAATCTTCTCAAAAATTCTTCTAAAAGATTGTTAGTAATCTTCTAAGCACCAAATGTAGTACAAGCTATATTGTTCGAATTTACTAACTTTCACAACTAATTATGTTCAATTTGTTTGACTTGCACTTATGTTTTTCCTTATATGACATACAATTGAAACAACTCTTACTAAGTAGCTACCCCTTTCTCTCTTTTTATACCCTCATGGATGGATGAAAGGAGGGAAGTTCTAATGTCATTTTCATTCATTTGAAAACTCATAGTAAGTAGTGCACTATAAGAAGTGATGAGTCACAATGTTGTCAACCATTGTATTCCCAACACCAACTTTACTCCTTAAGTCTTCAAAATGTGAAAATCCATCAGAAACTTTACTTGACTAAACATTAATGATACTTGTTTACATATTCTAGAAGACACAAGTTTATCTCCATTACTTATCATAATTGAGAATTTGGGAATAGCAATGATAGGTAAGTTCGAATTTCTAGCTACACTTGATTGGATGAAATTATGGATACTTCTAGAATCCATCAAAATTGATACTACTTTTCAAGTAGTATTGCCTTGTAATCTTAGGGTTTTGGGAGCCAATACCCTTGATAAAGCATGATAACTAATCTCCACAGTATTATCCTCTCCTTAGTTATCTACTATTTTTTCCTTCTCTTAAAGAACAATATTTTAGTTCTTGTTCATCGTCTTCAACCTCATTAGGTTGAATAATCATCAAGAACTTTGCTTTACATACATGGCCTTTATAAAATCTTTTAGTGCAATTGTAACATAGTCCTTTTTCTCTCCTTAAGGCTAAATCAACAAGTCTCATTCTTTTTATATGAAATTTTTTTATTATTTTGGGAAATTTTTTTGGATGGTACAAGGTTTGTTTGTAATGTTGTAGGGTTTAATGAAGAAGAAAAAGTGGATTAGTGGGTTTGAAAGAAAATCTTTAGAAACAAAAGATTTAGAAAAGGAATTGGACGACTAGAAGGTCATTAGACTTGATTTGAAAAATATGAAAAACCGACATGATTAAGTCTGTTTAACTTAGACTCATGCAACTTTGCAAGGCTCATGGCTTCAAGTAATGAGGTAGGTTTGTTAAAATGACTCTTACTTGAATATTGGGTGCAAGACTTAAGATGCAACAACTTTGAGAAAAACTTTAAGATAAGCCATGTATATGATTCAATAATGATTTAAGCTCACTCTGATATGCATCCATGGTACTTATTTGCATCAGTTTAGATAATTTACCTTGATAATCCTTAATTGATGGTTTGAATCTTAATTTCAAGGCTTGTAAGAATGGTTGCTATGTATAGATTAATCCACTTCTCAACATCCATCGAAACTAGCCAAAAGCTTCATTATCCAAGGCAAATGACACCATCTTCAACATTTTTTTGAATATGGTACTTTATGAAAGTCAAATAATTGTATGACTTTGAAAATCCATATGTATAGATCTTGGCCATTAAATTTTGGAAATTCCAATTTAATGTTTCAAAGGGAGAGAAAATAAAAGGTGAATTCAAAATTATTTTTCTTTTTCTCTCAATCTCTCTACCTCTCTCAGTTTAGATCTAAGGTTTTTGTAAATCAAACTAAAGAATGATCAAAGTGTTATTTTGATTTTTTATTTTGAATCTATGTGAAATGATCTATTTAATTGTACTAATTCCATATGTTTGTGTGTTATAAGGCAAACAATGGTGATGGAGATTAAGTTTTGGTATCTAGGTTCGAGTCCTACAATGATTCCTAATAGCACAAGGCTATTTTCAAGGAAAAACTTAGATATCCCTTTCATTCATCATTTTTTCCTTTTATATTTATATTTTTACAATAGGCTATTGATGTAGCAATGATAGTTATGAGATTTAGTTGTACAAATCTACTTGTAACTACTATCAACTATTTTGTTATAGTAGTTTCACCAATCTTCAACTACTCAAATATGAATGTAATCTTTGAAATGTTTTGGCTCTTTAATCTTCCTCTTTTCTTGTCAAATTTTTTCCTAAAATATTTCTATGCATCATAACATTTTATTTCTTATATAGATTATGCTTGCAACTTGTGCATATGATTACTAACCAATGATTATGTCTTGGGTCCTAGTAGGATTATTCATCGATTAATCTCTTTGTTGCATGAATATGGTTTAGATACTTAAAATGTGCTCTAAAATTCTTAGTAGAAGCTAAATGTTCCATTTCTAACACAAAGGCATGTAGTCTTGGCTAAATATACTAGAAGTCACATTTATTTATGTAGAGTAATTTGTGGTTTGAGACACACTTGAATTACTAGTTTAGCTAGAGTCTAAAGTAGCTTATATTGTGAGAAAACTTAACTATTCAATTATTATAAATAAATGAAGTAACAAATAAGGATGTTCCTACTATAACTAGAATTTAGAAACTCAAAAAGGAAGCGAGTTCTTATGAGTTTGATTTAAGCCTATGAAAACAACATCAACTATAATTGTAATGCATGAAAATCAATAATTTAAGAGATAGCCACAAACAACCCTACTTTTTGTCTATTAAGCATCTTCATTGTTAGTCTAGTTTGCTAAATGTTATAAAATTAGTTTCAGGAGTAGTTTAACTAAGAAATCTTTATAACTTGATTTAGGTAGCTAATATATGAGTAGAAGCAATACTAACTAGTATTTAGTTCATGTTTTCCTTGTGAAATATCCAACCCTAGTTACTTACAATATGTTGTTATATGGTTATTATGTTTGTTGAATTTGCAATTTCCATATGAAGTTTTTTATTTTTTTAAATATCAAAAACCTCTATACTGGTGTATTTTTCACTTAGTAAAGGGTATGTTAACAAAATATTTGGCATTATTGTCAAGAATACTTGGCTCCTTTTTTTACTAAACTTTTGTTTTGTTAGTTTAGTTATTAGATTTGGTAGTAGATTTAGTTAATAGCTATAGACACCCCAATTTTGTCTAGTGTAGAAACCTCTTCCCGTAAAGAAGGGCTGATATCAGGCGAGTGCACCTATCAGTTTTAATATAGCAGATGTGAGTCCGAGTCGATCCTTCAAAGATTTTGAGTACTAATATTAACCTTAGCTCTATTATCTAACCGGAAAATTATGATGAGTTGAATGAATTAAAAATACTGAAATTAACAAACTAAACTAATTATGGAACTTGATTAAGCAATTTACAAAGCAATAAAACTAAGAACGACTTCAAGAATGCAATAACGTATTTAGGAATTATTTTCCCTAGTGTTTAACATGTGATTGTTTAAAATATATTCAATTCAGTTTCTATTATTCTTGACCGAAGGGATTCATAATTAAAGTTAATACCTTTCTCGAGCATATTAACCCTAATACTAAATTATTTACCGGAATCTCTTCACTTAGTAATAGAATTTAGAATTGCAATAATGTGTAATGAATTCCCATACAAATAATTAACTTTCCGGAAGAAACATGTATCTTATCTCTAAGTATACATGTAATTCTCTCCAATTATGCTTGGATCTAATTACACATGCAATTTCTTAATCATCATGCATAATATCATATATTGATACTCTAGAATTATCAATGAACAATTAAACAACATAATTTAATCAAGAAAAGATAGAAACTTTATTGAAAATTATAAATCAACCCAAGAGTCACATGAAACCCTAGGTTCTATAATCCTAAATACATGAATTCTAATTTATCATAATGAATCTAAAAACGAGTTCCATAAAAAACATAAAATAAAACATGAAAAACCCCTTTAATTGATGAACAATCTCCCCAATCTTGAAGTTAGTGTTGCTTTCGCCTTTTTCTTTTCCTTCTCCTCAAGTCTCTTCTCTTCTCCAGTGTCTTCTCCGTCTTCTCTAATGTCTCCCCCTGTCTTTAACCCCTCATATGTCCTTTTATATATGTATTATAAGGATTCTGTTTTTGTCACCAGACATGGCCGTATCCCCAGGTCGTGTAACTTTCTGACCTTAGCAAAATTTTCTAGATGGACACAGCCTGGGGACATGGCCATGGCCATGGCCATGTCCTAGACTGTGTAACTTCAAAACTTCATAACTCCTTCATTTGAACTCCGAATTGAGTGAAACTTGATTCCTTTTTTTCGTTTTCGATCCTAGAACGCGTTCAAGCCTTGAAATCAAAATTTTACTCAATTAAGTATCAATTTATTTAAAGAAAACAAAAAATGTAAGGGAAATACTATAAAATCACCATATGAAATATGTTTAAAATCAAAGTTATCAAATTTCCCCACACTTGAGCATTTACTTGTCCTCAAGCAAATAAATCAAAATAAAAATTTCGAGACAAGAAACACTAAACAAAATTTATCACTATTTAGGAAACCGGTGAACAAATACACTTAACCCGTAGAAAAGTAAGAAAATCACTGTCAATTAACTCGCAATAATAAAGTCAATCAATTTCACCCTTAACAATGTCATAATTTCACCTGACCATATTCGAATACTCCAACAATATTTAATACTAGAGTTCATTAATTAATTTATGAAAGTCAAAGTTTACCCAAGTCATTTAACCAAGGATTCTTAAACTAAAAATTGGATTTAACATCTCACCAACCGGAAAAGAGTCATAAAAATTTTGTCCATTTGACTAAAGTGTATACAATTCTCTCTTCCATCTCACCAAGCACCATAATATAAAACAAACACATTTTATATCCACTCATCCTCCGATCATCCCCCTAGTTTATGCTTTTGTTGAGAGGTCTTTTAAATTTACCTTATTTAATGCATAATTGTGTTGGTAGAGAGAAAGAATCTCGCTCTTCTGACGGACCAAGACCGATCCATACCAACTTATTCCTTATATTGATAACGGGAAAGAACCTTGTTCTTCTGACAGACCAAGGCCAATCCCTATCAATTTTTTTCATTAGAATTGGCATTGGGACTCAATCTCGCTCTTCTAACGGACCAAGACGAATCTTTACCAATTTTTTCTATTCATACACTTGTTATTACTTTTGACCTCCAATCATTGTGACCTTTCATGGGTTTCTCAAAAGAAGAATTTCATTTGTTTGTTTGCTAAAAATTATAGGACTCTTAAAAATTTCTAAGAGAAAGATATACATAAAAGTAAATTTTAAAAATAACCATGACTAACTCTCAACTAGTGATGTTGCTCCAATCTCAAGCCTTAAAGTCCTAAGCTAAATAACTCGTAACTTTGCCCTCTATAGATTTCACTAATCAATTCTAGTAAAGTATAATAAGATCAATAATGATCAATATGACACAGTTGATTTAGCTCAATACTTGTTAATCACCTATTGCAAGTTAACTTAAAAATTAATTGGGTCAAATGTGAATAATTGGTCTCCTAAACAGTAACAAATTCATAGATATTCCTTCCCCACACTTAATAACGTACATTGTCCTCAATGTACGACTAAGACAGTATAACAGCGAGATATGAAACAAGAAAAATCATCATAGGGAAAAAGGAAATACATGTATTGAAAAAGAAACTAATGCTTCCCTACCAGTCGAAAATAAAGTGAAGAAGTTCATAACGAGGAAGCCATCATCATTACATGTTTGATTGCACATGCCTTAGCCAACTAAAAACAACAAAAACAAAATAAACTAAGAAGAGGGATCGGAATTCGTCGCTCCATCATCCTCATCAGATGGTGCCTCCACTATGGTATCATCATCGTCTTCTTCACTGCCCTCAACATCCTCTTCACTACCCCTAGCTGCCTCTTCCTCACTATGAAAGAATAAAAATGAAGTAAACTCTCTGACAAAATGCATGTATCAATTCCCAAAAAGTCCTAAACGTCGGGTAGCTAAACATGCTTAAACAATGAGGAGAACTTACTTGGATCAGGAACATGAGGAGAAGATGAAGAGAAAAGAAAAGGAATATGTGTTCATGTTTGGAAGTGTTTAAGAGAGTGTGTGTGTGTGTTTGAATAAATAAGGCATGTGCTGAATCGTGTGGGTACTGGGCAGACACAGGCTGGGATACGACCGTGTCCCACACCAGTGTAACTTCCTGTGTGGGCAGTGTCTTACCTGGGCGGACACGAGCTGGGACACGACTGTGTCCCACGCTCGTGTAACTCTTTGTGTTCGTGTGTGAATTCTGGACACACACGGGCTGGGACATAACCGTGTCCCATGCTCGTGTAACTTTTTGTTTGCGCGCGTTAAAACTGGACGGATATGGGTTGGGACACAACCGTGTCCCACGCCTGTGTAACTTACTGTTGGCAGTTGGGAATACTGGGCGCACATGGGCTGGGACACGACCGTGTCCCACGCTCGTGTAACTTTTTGTTGCCAGGTAGAAATATTGGGCAGACATAGGCTGGGAAACAACCGTGTCCCACGCCTGTGTAACTCTCTGTGGCGATGGATTAAAGGGGCCTGGATGAACACGGGTTGGGACACAATCGTGTCCCATGCCCATATAACTTTCCGTTTTTTTTTTTTTTTTGCCTAACCTAAATTCATGAATTTAAAAATAAAAGAAACTTAAAGAAATAAAAGTACTTAAATTAGAAAAATAAGACAAAGAAAACTAAAGAGAAGAATAAAAATGAAACTAAAAGGGAAAAGCCTATGACGAAAATTGAAAAAAAAAATAAATAAATAAAAGAAGCGAAGCAAAGTTAGATAAAAGGAAAATAAAATGAAATAAACTTAAAGAATTAAAGTATAAGCAAAGTTAGACATGGGTTACCTCCCAAGAAGCGCTATAGTTAACGTCGATAGCTCGACAGGATGCGTCTTCTCATGATAGTTCTATCGGATGGAGATAAAACTTCTCTTGTCCAACATGCTCTAAGTTTCCACTTAAGTATAACTTCAACCGTTGCCCATTTACCTTAAATGTGCCCTTCTCCGGGTGTGTAACTTCAATAGTCCCATACGAGAAAACTCGTGTAATTATAAATGGTCCATACCACCTAGATTTCAACTTACCTGGGAATAAACGAAGGCAAGAATTATACAAAAGAACATGATCACCTTCTTTAAATTGTCGACCTTGTTTGATTCGCTGATCGTGGTACTTTTTGGCCCTTACTTTGTATAGTTTGGAGTTTTCATATGCATTCGCTCGCCATTCCTCTAGCTCGTTCAATTGAAGTTTCCTGTGAGAACTTGCACACTCAAAATCAACATTAGTACTCTTAATTGCCAAATAAGCCTTATGTTCAATCTCTACCAGTAAATGACAAGCCTTACCATATATAAGTCGGTAGGGTGTGGTCCCTAATGGTGTTTTGTAAGTGATTCTATATGCTCATAGAGCATCATCCAACTTTTCTGACCAATCTTTTCAATGATACTCTACGGTTTTTTCAAGAATTCGCTTAAGATTGCGATTGGCAACTTCCACTTAGCCACTACTTTGAGGGTGGTACGGGGTGGCTATCCTATGTGTAACGCCATAACGTTTCAATACTTGGTTGAGTTGAGCATTACAAAAGTATGTTCCCCTATCACTTATAATTGTCCTAGGGGTGCCGAATCGAGAAAATAGGCCTTTCAAGAATTTTTTTACTATCCTAGCATCATTAGTAGGTAGGGCTTTAGCTTCCACCTACTTAGAGACATAGTCAATAGCTACTAGGATATATTTATTTCCATTAGAGTTCGGGAAAGGACCCATGAAATCGATCCCCCACACATCAAATATCTCAACCTCGATGATGGGATTTTGTGGCATTTCATCCCTATGGGATATATTCCCCACTCATTGGCAATGATCACAACTCTCAACATATGTCTGGGTATCTTTGAATAAGGTAGGCCAATAAAATCCTGTCTCTAGAACCTTATGAGCTGTCCTATTGGCACTATGATGCCTACAGGTAGGCCCCGAATGACAGTGGCTCAAAATTCTTCATCCTTCGAGGTGTGGTACACACCTTTGAATGACATGATCTACACATACTTTAAACAGGTAAGGATCATCCCAAAAATAATGTTTTACATCAGAAAAAAATTTCTTCTTTTGCTGGTGTGGAAGTCCCTTCGGTATAATCCTAGCAGCTAAAAAATTAGTGATATCCGCGAACTAAGAAATTTTCATATCACTTACCTGAGCGATGGCATAGAGTCGCTCCTTAGGGAATTCATCCTTGATTTCATTCTCGTCGTGCATTTCCAAGTTTGGATTCTCCAATCGAGATAGGTGATTTGTTGCTAAATTCTCAGCGCCTTTTTTATCTTTGATCTCCACATCAAACTCTTGTAGCAATAAGATCCACCTAATCAGTCTTGGTTTTGCATCAGGTTTTGCTAACAAGTACCTAAGGGCAGAATGATCAGTATAAACAATCACCTTAGATTGAAGCAAATAAGAGCGAAACTTATCAAAGGCAAAAACAACTGCTAGCAACTCTTTTTCTTTAGTAGTGTAGTTCTCTTGAGCATTCGTAAGAGTTTTGCTAGCATAGTGAATTGGTTGAAAGTACTTGTCTCGCCTTTGCCCCAGTACTACCCCGACTACGCGATCACTGGACAGAGGTAGAGGTAAGCTTCTCCTTGATCTCCTTGAAGCTCTATTTAGCTCAATCATTCCATTAGAACCCATCAACCTTTTTCATCAGCTCAATTAAGAGGGCTGCAATGGTACTGAAGTTCTTAATAAATCACTTGTAGAAAGAAGCAAAGCTATGAAAACTTCATGCTTCGGTAACATTCTTCAGCATCGGAAAGGAACTTCCAAGATAGCTCGGACCTTCTCCTTATTAGCTCGAATTCCTTCCCTTGATACCACATACCTAAGAAAACCACTTTACCCTGATATAACGTACACTTCTTTAGGTTCTTAAATAACTTCTCGGTTTGTAAGATTTCAAAAACAGCTCAAAGATGTTGAATTTGGTTGTCCAAGTCAGTACTGTACACTAATATATCATCAAAGTACATAATCATGCATTATACACCAATATATCATATGGTTCGTATACCTCATAAATGTGCTCAATGCATTTGTAAGTCCGAACGACATAACTAGCCATTCATAGAGACCATGCTTTGTCTTGAAAGTAATCTTCCATTCGTCATCTCTTCTCTTGCAAATTTGGTGGTAGTCACTTCGCAAATGATCTTTGAAAATATTTTGTCATCATGAAGCTCATCTAACATGTCATCAAGCCTTGATATCGGATATTTGTACTTGATAGTAATTTGGTTGATTGCTTAGCTATTGATGCACATATACCACGAACCAAATTTCTTTAGGACGAACAGAGTTGGTATAGCACAAGGGCTCATGCTCTCCCTTACATATCATCTCCCTATGAGATCATTTACTTATCTTTTTAGCTTGGCAGCTTGCTTAGGGTTCATTCTGTAGGCAGGTTAGTTCAACAAGGCGACACCTAGCTACAAATCAATACAATGCTCTATGCTTCAAACCGAGGGTAGTCCTTGAGGTAGCTCTTTAAGAAACAGGTCAGAAAATTCATCTAGCAAACTTTGGATCTCATCAAGAACTTTGTCTAAATCTCTCATCTCCAATAATCTTCTAATCAACAGGAACGTAGGCTCTTCAGCCTTCTCAACAACTCAAAGCTCTCTTTGGCTCATCATTAAGGCCTTCTACTAACTCGGGTAAGCTGATTATGGGTCTCATTTATTTGGGCCAGTGTCATAGGTTGTAGTAAAATCTTCTTTCTGTCCTTAACAAAGGTATCGAGACTTATTTTGATTTCCTTAATTTAACTTATATCAAGCTCAGCCTACTTAATATAAATTACTTGATACTAAATTAAGGAAATACTTTTTAAAAAAAAATTTAAAAATTAAAGTTGCAAATCAGTTTAATCGGTAAAAAAAATAAAATTAGAGTTTTTGGGTGGAAAAACTTTAATTTAATCACTAGTCTACAGATATTCTAAACAAAATTAATTTTTAGAAAATTAAACTAAAGAACTGAGTTTGGGAGTTAACTTATTAAGACTAAGTCACCATATGAAAATTAAAGAAAAAACTAATGGGCTTTATTTTTGTAATTTTTCTAAAAATATTAAAAATATACCTAAATTCACAAAATGTAACTAAAATTGATTTTTTATTACGAATTTTTTTTAGAAAAAGTGAATTTTTTTTAGACGATTGCCTTGAAAATATCTATGTACCCATTACTCGAGATCAAACAAACCGTAGTTCTTTTTTTTTTATAAAATTTTTAGTGGGTGGATTATTTTTATTTTGAAAACTGAGCCAGGTTTACATTTTTTATCAATTTATTATTTTAAGAAAAAACCTAAGAAATCTAATTTTTAAAAGAAAAACTCTAACTAATTATCTTTTTTTTAAAAAAAAAAACTCGATTAAGATTTTTTTATTTTTCAAAACCATTTTGTGTCAAAACGTATATTTTATATTAAAAAAACATGATTTTTCAAAAAAAAAAAACTTAATTCAACTAAATTTTATTTGAATGACTAAAAAAATTGTAATGAAATAACTAATAACTAAAAAAAATCTACACTTAAGCAAAAAAAAAAATTAATAAAATAAATAAATAAAAACTAAAGAAATAAATTAATAAAATTTTACCTAACGTCAGATCGTTAAGAGTTGGATGAACATGCGGACGAGTTAGGCGAGCGTAGGATAGTACTAGACGTTAGCTCGGCAAGAGAGGGGCAAGCGTGGACGTGCGCTGGGCAAGCATGGACGTGCGCTGGGCAAGCGTGGCGAGCGAAGGGCAAGTGTGGGTGAACGCTGGGTGAACATGGGCAACAATGGGCAAGCGAGGGCAAGGATTTAGGCGAGCATGAACAATAGTGGGCAAACGAGGATGAAGCGTAGGTGAGATTGGGCAATAGTGAGGGTGAGCATAGGTGATTGTAGGTGAATGAGGGTAAGGCATGAGCAAAACTAAGTGACAACTAGGGCGAGGATCTAGGCGAATACAAGCAATAGTGGGCGAAGATCTAAGTGAGCACAAGCGGCATTGGGCAATAGCGAGGGCGAAGATTTGGGTGAACACAAGCAACAATGGGCGAGTAAGGGCAAAGTGCGGGCAATAGTGGGCAAACGAGGGTGATAATGGGCAACGGTTTCAATGGTGTTGGGTGGCGCGTCTGGATAGTGATGGGCAGTGGCTCCAACAATGCTAGTGGCACATGTGGTGGTTCGGGTGGTACGTATAGTGGTTTGGGTGTTTGTGAAGGAGTGTAATTAAAAAAAAAAAAACCTTCCTTAACTTCCCAGTCGACATGTTATTTATAAACTCAAAATCGAATTTTTTGTATCAAAGATACAGAAGATATGATTATGATTTGTCAAGGATTTACCCTAACTTCTAGAACCCTTAATTTATTTATTTTTTTTTCAAGGCCCAATCCGATCCACTACAATTTAACATAATAATTCCCTAATTTGATTTAAGCCCCTAAATTAGATGAATTTTTATTTTATATTAGTCTAGCCTAAAATTAATTAAGCCTATATCGTCACCTAATCCGACAATCTAACTCAATTCTATTTAACACAACACAACTCAACTTGCTACGACTTTACTTGATTTTTTTTTTTCTTTCTTTTTCATTTTTCATTTTTTTCTTTTAATTTTCTTTTTTATTATTATTATTATTATTTATTTTTCTGTTTATTTATTAACTTGACTCAATTAACAAAATTGATAAAAAAAATTTAGCAAAAATAAGGTATCTATAGCTACCTCTTTTTGTAGTGAAGTTCGATTAGAACTTTGCTACAAAGATAAAAGAGATACTCATTTTTGTTAAACCCGACTTGGATAATTTGAAGAGAAAAGATCTTTTCAAGATCTCTTTTGTTTTGGTAGATAATCCGAAGATGATAGATCTCTTCAAGATTCGTCTTGGTTTAATTCGAAGAGGATAGATCTCTTCGAGATTTTTTTTTACTATGATCTGAAGAGGATAAATCTCTTCAAAAATTGATTTCACTTTGGTGACTCGAAGAGGATAGATCTCTTCGAGATTCTTGCTTTGTTTTGGTTGGTGGATGACCCAAAGAAGATATATCTCTTCGAGATTCGTTTTGACTTTAATGACTAATTTGAAGAAGATAAATCTCTTTGAAATTTGACTTGGTTAATCTGAAGAGGATAGATATCTTTGAGATTCGATTTAGTTAATCCAAAGATGATAGATCTCTTCAAAATTTGACTTGGTTAATTTGAAGAGGATAGATCTCTTCGAGATTTGATTTAGTTAGTCCAAAGATAATAGATCTCTTCGAGATTCAACTTGGTTAATTCGTTGAGTATAGATCCCTTCGAGATTCGATTTGGTTAATCCGAAGATGATAAATCTCTTCAAGATTCGTTTTGGTTAATCCGAAGAGCTTAGATTTCTTTAAAATTGGTTTTGGTTGATCCGAAGAAGATAAATCTCTTTGAGATTCGACTTAGTTTCAAAAGCTAGCTTAATTCTTCTAAATATCTCTTTCTAAAGACTTTTAAGATTATTTTTCTTAGGATTGAAGAATTTCTTAAATCGCAACTGATTGGTATGCTTAAATTGAATCTCGATATTCACTTATTCAATTAACCGAATTACACCAAAGGACTGTGATTGCTTCTTCTTTCTTTTTTCCTCTTTTCTTCTTCTTCTTTTTTTAATTTTCTTTTCTTCTTTTTTTCCTCTTTTAATAAAACCTTCCGAATTTTTGAGTCTTGTAACTAGACCATGCTCATGCCTTGAATTTGCTTTATTCGACACTAAATTTCAATTTCTACTCTTCATTATTTCTAAACAATAAATCTCTTTTCAAAAGAAACAAGATTAAATTATTAAGAACATTTGATTTTAATTTATTTAGAGATTCAGATTCATTGGTAAGGGTCTAGTGTTTAAGTGTATGAGGCTAGAAAAACATGATACTCAAGGGTTTATTGGTGAAGTGTTTGTTGGTCAATGACCGTCCAAATTCGAAAACATTCATGGATATCAACTTTACTTGTAAATGATGAAAGATTATCCATAAACATATTCAAGAAAAATTGAAATCTTTATTGAACTCAGTTTTCATGGATAATACAACTTGATTGTATCTGAATTCACCGGTCTCCTTAATTTTGGGCCATCCATCTCTGTTAACACTGATGCACCTCTTGATAATACCGTTTTCATCACATAAGGGCCTTCATAATTCGGAGCAAACTTACCCCTAGGGTCTTTTACGTTTGGCAATACTTTCTTCAACATTAAGTCTCCTTCTTTGAAGTACTTCGAGTGTACCTTTTTGTTAAAAGATTAGATCATCTACTATTGGTAGCACTAACCATAACATATTGCTGCAAGCCTCCTTTCATCTAAGAGGTTCAAATGCTCCATTTGCTTCTTCACCCATTCTGCTTCATCAAGCTAAGTTTCTACCAAAACTCCGAATAAAGGTATTTCTACTTCCACTAGTAGTACCACTTCAATTCCGTACACCAATGAATACGGAGTTACACTAGTAAAAGTTCTGACTGAGGTTCTGTAGGCCATGAGAGCAAAGGGAAGCATCTTATGCTAGTCCTTATAAGTGATCGCCATCTTCTCAATGATTCTTTTGATGTTCTTATTAGCAGCTTCAACTACCCCAATCATTTGAGGTCGGTATGGAGTTGAGTTTCTATGATTGATCTTGAATTAGTTTTATACTTCATCCATTAACTTATTATTCAAATTCGTCCCATTATCTGTAATAATAGACTTAGGTGCACCATATCTTACAATAATATCTCTTTTTAGGAATTTGACCACTTCTCCTTCAGTCACAGTAGCATACAACGCTGCTTCTACTCACTTGGTAAAATAGTCGATCGTGACTAAAATGAATTTGTGTCGATTTGAAGCTATTGGCAAAATTGGATCAATCATATCGATTCCCTACATTGAGAAAGACCAAGGAGCTGATAACACATGTAATTCTTGGGGAGGAGCGTTGATTTTGTTATCATACACCTGATATAGGTGACAATGCCTCATATGCTTGATACAATCTGATTCTATTGTCATCCAAAAATACCCATTCTCATGATCTTTATAGCTAACATATACCCATTCATGTAAGGACTACAAACTCCTCCATGCACTTCTTTCATCGACTTCTTGGCTTCTTCTTCATCTACACACCTTAGTAATGTTGCATCTAGCGACCTCTTATATAATGTGGCTCCACTTAACAATAAATGAGTAGCCAATCTTCTTAAAGTGTTTCTATCTTTTCAATCAATATCTTCAGGCAACTCCCCTGTTTGAAGTAACTTTTTGATATCATGATACTAAGGCTTCTTTGATTCTCTCTTCAACTGCAAGGAAAAAAGCTAATTTTTCTTCTACCTCAGTCTTCAAGGGTTGAATTGACGCTAACATGGCCAATGTGTCAACAAATTGATTTTGGGTCCTTGGAATATAAGTTAATGGAATCTCTTAGAATTATTCAATTAGCTTGCTTAAATGTTTATGATACGACATCAATTTTTCATCTTTTGTCTTATATTCTCCTAAGCTCTAGAGAATTATAAGGGAAGAATCTCCGTATACTTCCAACTTTTATATTCCCATATCTAATGCCATTTTGAGCCCTAAAATGTAGGCTTCATATTCTGCTATGTTGTTGGTATATGGAAATGTCAACTTCGCTACTACAAGGAAATGGTTACCTTTAGGTGATACCAATACTGCTCCTATCCTACATCCAAATACGTTGGTTGCTCTATTCAAATACATTTTCCACCCCAATTTTTCATTGCTCAATTCATTTGCCATCATCACATTTTCATCGAGAAATTGTGCTTTTGAACCATTGTCCTCATCTTCTAATGGGTATTTTGCCAATTGATCAGCCACTGCCTACCCTTTAATTAAACTTTGACTTACATACTTAATATCAAGTTCAGAGAGTAGCATTTGCTATTTCGATATTCTCCCAATCAACGTTGGCTTTTCTGCTAAATACCTTAATGAGTCACGTCTTGTCAATGACTCTATTGAGTAATAGAGAATGTACTGCCTAAGCTTATGCATCACCTATACTAAGCCATAACACATTCTTTCCACTTCTGAGTATTTTTGCTCACCTTTTGTGAATTTCTTGCTCAAATAGTATATAGGATGCTCTTTTCTTCCCGTTTCATCTTTTTGTCCTAGCATATATCCCATCGATTCTGGAAGGATTGTTAAGTAAAGGATCAAAGGCTGCCCTAGTGTAGGAGTGATTAGTATGGGAGGATTCATGAGATACTCTTTGATTTCAGCAAATGCTCGCTCATACTCTTCATCCCATTCGTTGGTTGCATTCTTTCTCAAAAGTTTAAATAACGGCTTGCATCTATCAGTTAACTGCAATATAAACCGATCGATGTAATTCAACCTTCTTAACAATCCTCAAACTTCTTTCATAGTCTTAGGTGCTAGCATGTTTATGATTGCCTTAACTTTATCTAAATCTACTTCGATTCCTTTTCTATTGACTAGAAAACCTAACAATTTGCTTAAAGTTACTCTAAAGATGCACTTTTCAGGATTTATCTTCAGTTGAAACTTTCTCAATCGTTCAAATAGTTTATGCAAAATATCCACATGATTTTCATCATCTTTAGATTTGATAATCATATCATCTACATAAACCTCGATTTCCTGGTGCATCATGTCATGAAACAAGACAACCATAGTGCACTAATAAGTTGGCACAACATTCTTCAACTTGAAAGGCATCACATGATAACAAAACATTCCCTAAGTAGTAACAAAAGTGGTTTTGATTTTATCCTCTTCTTCCATCTTAATCTGATTATATCCCAAGAAATCATCCATAAACAAGAAAAGATGGTTTACGGCTATGTTATCCACTAATATGTTAATATGCAGTAAAGGAAAGTTATCCTTTGGTGTCACCTAGTTTAAATCATAAAAATCTACGCAAACCCTAATTTTTTCATTTTTCTTCAATACTAATACCACATTGGCCACCCATTCGGGGTAATCCAATACTTCTATGAACTCAACTTCTTCACTTCTTCTTTTATTTTGAGGAGTATGTCCGACCTAAATCATCTAAGCTTTTGTCTTTTTGGTTTAATTTTCTCCCTAGTTGCCAATTTATGAACCATAACAGACGAATCTAAACCGGGCATATCTTCATAAGACTAAGCAAATATGTCTAAGTATTCTAATAACAATTGTGACAACTCCTATTTCTGATTATTCGTTAAATTACTGCCAATTTTCAAGTTTCGTAGATTCTCTTCCATCCCTAAATTGATCACAACCATTAGTTTGTCAATAATTACTCTACCTTGTTCATGTCGACACCAACTCTCCTGAATTTTGTTTGGAGTCTCAATATTATCTCCAATGTCTGTCTCAGTAGGGTCAAAGGTGATATTGGTGCTTTCATCATTTACATGCGCAAGATATCCATTGCGTTCGTTATTTTTATCAAATTTAAAGAGTGAAGGAAAAAAGAAAAGGATAACAAATAAATAATAAAGAAGAATTGATAGAAAGAAAGGAATGAATTTTATTGAATAAATGAATTCAAATTGTCTGAAAGGAAAAGTCTAACTAATCGAACTAATTATCAAAATTGAATATTCCTAATTAATCCAATTTTGCATTTCTAAAGAGACCTATTAATGGGAGTGGAAAAACAGTTGCACAGGGAAATTGGTACGCCAATATCTTCCTTCTCGTTTGGACTAATGCTGCATTGCTAAGTCAAGGCCTTAGATAGACTAACTACTTCAAGTTCTTAAACACCAGTTGGTATTCGGAACGTCTAATAGATGTCCGGAAATTCCATGTGAGCATAGTACAGTTGATTTCCTCTCTTGCTTCTGGTTTTAGCCTTCATTTCTTGAATCTCCTCTTTAGTGGGCTCATACCTAAGCCTAAACATTCTAATCTACTGCTTAGGCTGTTCTGAATGACCCCGTACCCCTTATCTTGTTTCCTCGATCATACTAACTTTATCAAAAATTTGCAACCCTGGCTTTTCCAATTCTTCATCCCTGACATAAGGAATAGTCGTCTCTTTATAAATCTCGTAGTCTTGCTCCTCGAGAATAGTAACTAACTGTCCGTTGGCTATGAATTTCACTTTCTAATGTAGATTAGACGGAATTGCCCCTGTTGAATGAATCTACAGTCTTCCAAACAAAAGGTTGAAAGTTAGCAGTATATCCAGAACTTGAAAAGGAATAGTAAACATTTGTGGGCCAATCTCGACTTGCAACCCAACTTCTCTAATTATCTCCCTTTTTTATCCATCAAAAGCTCTTACTGAAATCGAGTTAAGCTTTATCTCAGTTGCAACAACTCTGAGTAAATTTAGTGTCGCCAAAGGACATACATTCAATGAAGACTCATTATCTATTAGAACTCAAGCAACCACTTTCCCTACTCACTTAACTACTATGAAGAGGGGCTTTGTGTGCTGGTCTCCTTCTTTACCTAGCTCATCTGGCGAGAATGAAATTTGATTCATTGCAAATATCGAGTTCACTACCAATCCCAACTTCTTAGTGGAAATCCCTTAAAGTACTTTGACATCTTTCAGAATTTTAATTAAAGCTTATTGATGAGTATCTAATGACAACAGTAGGCTCATTAGGGAGATTTGGGCTAGTACTTTAGCTAACTGGTCCATTATCTTATACTTATTGACCTTTACTATTTTCTTGACAACATTCTTATATTTATCATCCGTATCTTCAAAGATCTTTCAAGAAGCCTCTTCTATAGAAGTCTTCCTTTTAGCTTTCTCGTTCTAGTCATAAACTTGTCTCGAGTGCATAAGCCTACCGACTATAGGTGATGAGGTCGTGGTTGTCTGATTCTCTACTTAGTAATCTAAAGGTGCTACTTTGTAATTCTTTGGGGCTAATGGGACATTGAAAGCAATCTTCTTAGGCTTTCCCTCATACTCAAAAACCAATGGCTTGGGCCCATCTCCAATCATTTCAACCATCTTAGCCATCTTCTTGGCTTCTACAATAATTTTGTCTTCTTTTTCAAATTCTAGACCCTATCCAATGGGTGGTGCATTAGCATATACAATAGGTGAACCACTGTAATCCACCAAATATGCAAACTTCCTTGACGGTTCTCCTAGGGTGTCAACCGTTAGATCGCCGACTTCATATCTTTTTCTAAGCACCTTATGAGTACTTCTCTTTTGCAGTTTTGGGATGGTCATAGCCATGATATCATATTTCTTTATCTTCTCATCCTTCAGTAATTAATATATTGCCGGTTTAGTCCGAGTCCTATCTCTAAGATTTATATTCTGCAAATACCCAACTTGCCTCAGATTCTAAGCTATCTCCTGAATAGTGATGGAGGGACTGTCTAGATCAATCTCTGGTTTAAAAACTATAGCAATGATCATATTGATTGAATTTCCATGATTCAGTAAAGGGTTATTACCCACGTTGGGAGTGGGAGCCTAGATAAAATCCAAATGAACCAATTTGGTGTTAATAAGATCTTGGATCTTATGTCTAAGTCTCCAACACTAATTTGTAGAGTACCCCACTTGCCCTAGATGATAATCACATTGAAGCTCCAGGTTATAGTCCCTTAGTCTTTGTCCTTCCCTTGGTATTTCAAACATCAGAAGGTTCTCTTTCCATAGTTGTACAAGAACTTGACTTAAAGGAATGGGAATATGGGTAAACTGTCTTATTTATGGGCGGTTGTTTTGATTCGGATTTAGTAGGGGATTAGATCCTCCTGTCATGGCTATCGGGGCTACGGGTTTGATAAGATTGCTGGTATTGACAACACTTACGGTGGCTTCTTTAGCTTTGTTGGAAAACCTCATAGGAAGTTTCTTCTTCTCAACTGCTTCAAGATTAGGAAGCTTTCCAATGGCAATAGCTTCCTCAATTCAACACCCTGAGACCACAATTTTTGTAAGGTTGGAGGCAGGGTGCCCAACCAGATGTTGGTAATATAGGCTTCCAAAAGTGTTGATAAAGGTAAAAGTCAAGTCCTTTTCTGTCATAGGTAAAGTCACCCTAACAGTTATGCCTCTCCATCTCTAAGCATATTTTTCAAAATTTTCATTGGCCTTCTTTTGTAGATTATTCAAACCCATATGGATGGAGCTACTTTGATGTTAAATTTATACTAGTTGTAAAAATCCTGTGCTAACTTATCCCAAGTATCAATCTTATTCAAATCCAGTTAGGCATACCAAGTTAAGCAAGCCCAGTCAAACTGTCTTGAAAAGTTTAGACCATCACCTTGTTATATTTTGTATGTTTCCCCATTTTCGTGATGCACAACCGAGTATGGAGTTTCAGGCAACTAGTCCTGTTGTATTTCTCAATTTCTAGTACTTTAAATCTTTCTAGGATGTCATCGTCCTCATAAGTTGGAAAATTAATCATCCCCATCTATTCAAACCTGTTAATCATTTCTAGAGTTTTCATTTTCTCGGTCAACTTCTGCATGAATATTCTTTCCATCTCCCTGTGTTTGTCCTCAATTTCTTTTCTCCATACTTCAACATTAGGGATCGATTCTTCATCTTCTAGTTCAGGGGAAGGGGTCGTTTCTACATTCCAATTTAGGTTGACTTGAGATCCTTGTCTGTCATTAAGAATCCCGATTGCCTGAGTAAGAGCTTAAATCTGTTTGGCCATCTTGTTCATGTTTTCTTCTAGAGTTACTATTCTCAGGTCAAGCTTAGTTTGATTGACATTTCTAGTACCCTGAGTTAATATCTTGGCTTTAAAATGAGTAAATATCGAGCCTTTAGTTGAGTCTACTCATTTGGACGCTATCTGCGAAATCTTACACGAAAACCCAAGTTTTAGACTTTTTGGTGAATTAAAGATTTTTTTTTTTTTTTTGCTTTTTGTTTTTTTGTTGTTTGCCTCTTTTTTGTGTTTTTTTTTTTTCAAATTTTCTCTTCTTATTTTCTTTTAAAAAGTCAACTAAATAAATAATAATAATGAGTAAAAGACTACGTAATTAATGAATCCTATATCTACAAGAGCCGATGGATTTGGATGGGACGAGCTTCATCAACTTCCCTAATAAGCCTTCATATCGTGACATCCCTTTCTTGGATCTTGCTCCTCAAGAATCGATTTTCCTCCACCAATATCTCATTTTCCAGCTTTAACTCTTCAATTATTCTTTTACTTTCTTGGAACTAGGCTTCAACTTTAGCTCCTATGATATCTCGATAGGCTTACTCAATGGATGAAAGACATGCTGATTCTAGCTCATGTTTGGATACGTCCAAAGCTTCATATCGTATCTTTCCATTCTTCTTCAACTGATCATAAATGAACTGCTTAATGGCTCGGTATTCTTCGACTTTACCCCTCAAAGTTCCTACATTGACTATCTTCTTGACTTCTCTCCATTCCCATAGCTTTACGAGTTCTACTAGTCGTCAAATCAGAGTAGCCGTAGGTAGATAAGGATCTTAATAGTTTATCATGACAACGTCCAAGGAGTCTCTATAGGCTATCTCTTGAAGTGGACCCAGCTGTCTAATGATACAAGTTGGGAAGTATCTTGTACAACTAGTAATACCAATAAGGGGGACTCTTGCATAGTCGGCGCACCTTAAGACGACTTAAGTGCAGTGGCTCCATCTAGTTGTCCACATAAAGTCTACTGGCTACATTTTGCTAATAATTGACACCCATCCATTAAATTGAGCTTCATTTGGTACCTTGAGGTGGCAGGCAAAATTATCAATCAGATTCATATTTTCAGTTAAGGACTCTCTAAAAAGATTCCCTCCTTACCCCTGTGTGTGACTAAGAAACCACACAGCAATGATTATTGGGTTAGTTGTGAAATAACCGTATCCCTGCTTCTTTAAGTAGGTGAGTGTCCTAAATTGTTCTACTAGTAATGCCAGGATATAGGATTTACCGGTTAGGAATTGAGTCGCTAGCTTGACAACTCTATAATGGACTTGACCATATCTATAGGGAAATATCACTGTTCCAAACACTGCAACAATAAATGCGTTGACCCGCTTTTTGGCCCACGATTCTTATCCTCCATAAAAGATCTGACGATATCTCTAATAGGCATTTGGGCTTGAAAACTACTCCACTAATTTTAGGATGTTAAGACATTTCTGGCCGTCTAAAAACAAGAATAACACCAAGGCTAACTTCTCGACTCCCAACAATTCCATAAAAGCTTTCTTGGGTTGGACTCTAAGATCAGGGATAGCTATGCCTACTTCGAAGGGCAAGGCATCGAATAGTTGTAAGTACTCTTCTATAATAGGTGTAAATATGTATGGGCTGAAGTTGAAAGTTGCAGATTCTGGATCCCAGTAATGGATGAGAGCTAAAATTAGAGGTTAGTAGAACTAGACCCGCATAAGGGATATAACTGGCCCAATCTTCTTATGAATGTAGTCTTACTTGGCAGGCAGAAGCTGGTTCAACCAATCTCTTAAGACAGCCTCGAGGAAGGAATACTTATCCAACTGGACTTCATGGACAGGCTCTAGACTGACATTACCCTGACTCTCCATATCTATATTACAAAAAAATATATAAATGAAATAAAAGGCAACGATTATTTACAATAAGGCCACTAAATTTATAATAAAGCTGGATATGATGTTAATAATTTCACAGTTTTTTCAAAGATTTTCTTAGAAATTACGTAGTCTTTCACTAACTAAGGAGCAATAAAAAAAATGATATACATATAACATAAGAAAATAAAATATTCACAGAGAAACGAGCATAATCCAACATATAAAAAATGCAATATGTTACACATAGATGTAATGCAGTAAGGTTGGTAATTAATAGATTATAGGAAGTATAATGAATCCACGGTCAAGGAGCATCCATATATATAAATAGGTTCGAAACAGAATTTTTTTTTTTAAATGAAGCTAGCTAATACTTATATATAAGGGTTACTAGTTGTTTTTTTTTTTTAAATTAATTTCCCTTTTTTTTTAAAAAAAAAAAGAAAGTCAAACCGACCAAAAATTAATCGGGCTTTTCTTATAATTTAAAAATAACTCCCCCCTTTTTTCGAAAAGGATAATGTAAGAGGGTGGGGTCTATGGATCCCAACCTACCTCTGTAGTTTCAAGACTTTTCGAAGAGAAGCCTAGTGGGCTACATCGAAATTTAAGTAGGCTCGCTTATTACTACCAAGCGAAGGTAGAGCCCCAACGACCTAAGGGTTACATAATAGCGGCCTGTCTTAGGTTCCTAAAGTGGTTTAAGTCCAACCACATCTAAATACACAGATGGTTAAAAAAAAAAAACAAACCCCCCTAATTCTCCCAAAGAGCCCATTGGGCCAGGCTATTTCTTATAAAGGCCTGCATCACTAAAAGACAATTAGTATAACTATAATACAAAACAAAAAGAAAATAATAATACAAAAGTCCATCAATAATTTTTTTAATTTTCACACGGTTAGCCCACTGGGCTTTCTTAATAGAGTCGCCAATTTTGTCGAGCTCTATTTCAATTTCCTTAATTTAACTGATATCAAGCCCAACCTACTTAATATAAATTACTCAATATTAAACTAAGGAAATACTTTTTAAAAAATTTAAAAATTGGAGTCGCCAACCAGTTTAACTAATAAAAAAATAAAATTAGGGTTTTCGGGTGGAAAAATCCTAATTTGACCACTAGTCTGTAGATATTCCAAAAGAAAATAATTTTTGGAAAATTGAATAAAAAAACTAAATTCGAAGGCTAACTTATTAAGACTAAGTCACCATATGAAAATTAAAAAAAAAAACTAATGGACTTTATTTTTGTAATTTTTCTAAAAATATACTTAAATTCACAAAATATAACTAAAAAAAAAATTTTATTATGAATTTTTTATAAAAAAAGGGAAATTTTTTTTTATTTTTATACGGTTGCCCCGAAGATACCTATGTACCCGCTACTCAAGATCAAACCAGGCGTAGTTCTTTTTTTTGTTTTAAATAAAATTTTTAGTGGATGAATTAGTTTTATTTTAAAAACTGAGCCAGGTTAACCTTTTTTTTTTTTTATCAATTTATAATTTTAAGAAAAAACCTAAGAAATCTAAATTTTAAAAGAAAAACCCTAACTAACTATCTTTTTGAAAAAAAAAAAAACTCGATTAAGATTTTTTATTTTTCAAAACCACTATGTGTCAAAACGTATATTTTAAATTAAAAAAAAAAAACATGATTTTTCAAAAAAACTTAATTCAACTAAATTTTATTGGAATGACTAAAAAAATTATAATAAAATAACTAATAATTAAAAAAACCTACACTTAAACATAAAAACAAATTAATAAAAGAAAAAAACATAAGTAATAAAATAAATAAAAATTAATAAATTTTTGCCTATCGTTAGATTGTGAAGAGTTGGGTGAACATGCGGATAAGCTGGGCGAGCGTAGGGCAATACTGGGCAAGAGTTGGGTAAGTGAGGGGCAAGTGAGGGCAGGCGCTAGGCGAGCATAGGCAATAATGGGTGAACGAGGGCGAAGATGGGCGAGTACAGGCGACTGTAGGTAAGCGAAGGCAAGGCACGAATGAGATTGGGCGACAACGGGTGATAATTGGGCGATGCTTGGGTAGTGTTATGGCGGTGCTTGGGCAATGATTGGGCGATGGCAGGCGAGACTGGGCAAGAGGATGGGGGACAAGGCGATGGTTGGGCACTACGTAAGCGGTGGTTTAGGCGATGCTGGGTGGTAGCTTGTGGTGATTTAGGTAGTATTGGGCGATGCATCTAGGTGGTGTTGGGTAGTACCTCTAGTAGTGCTAGCGGCACGTATGGTGGTTTAGGTGTTTATGAAGGAGTGTGATTAAAAAAAAAAACCCTCCTCAACTTTCCCATCAGCGTACTATTTATAAACTCAAAATCAAATCCTTTATATCGAAGATACGAGAGATACGATTATGATTTGTCAAGGATTTACCCTAACTTCTAAAAACCCTAATTTATTTTGAGCTTTATTTATTTATTTATTTACTTCAAGGTTTGATCCGATCCACTACAATTTAACCTAATAATTCCCTAGTCTGATTTAGGCTCCTAAATTAGATGAATTTTTATTCTATATTGGCTTGGCCTAAAATTAATTAAATTCATATCATCACCTAATCCGACAATCCAAGTCAATTCTATTTAACACAACACAACTCAACTTATGACTTAACTTGTTAGGACTTAACTTGATTTTTGTTTTAATTTTCGTTTTCTATTTTTATTTTTATTTTTTTACTTATTTATTAACCTGACTCAATTAACAAAATTGATAAAAAAAATTTGGCAAAAATGAGGTGTCTCCAACGTGCAAAATAGATATCCCTAATAGTCTTCAATGTTAGAACAGTCATTAGCCATGCTTTACTATACTGATAAGTTCTCAATTTAAGCCCCGTAGTATACCATACATCCTTACCTAAAAAAACCTAGAAAGTAAAAAAAAAAAAAAAATCAATCAATTATGAACTCTAACGAACTACTAAAACTTTGTGAATTCTATGCTTTGATCTTTCCTTTCTTAGAATCTAATCCAAACTGGTGAAGTAAGCAAGAAAAAGCTGTTAAAAAGAAAGATTTAAGTTTGTAAACTCCTATCTTTGATCCTAATTAATGATGATCAGCTAATCTGTCAAGCTTCTTTCATCTAGGTTGAAGGGTAATTGTGAGCCTTTAGACTAAGATCTATTGCTTATGAGCTGATCATGAAACTAAGTACGACAGTCACTCAAAGCTCTTTAATAATTTGCTATTAATCTTAAGGTAGGATATCTCGTAGAAGCCTTATTCTTAGAAAGCCTTAGAGTTATCACCTTTTAGGAAAGAATATCTCATCAAAGGGTCTTGTTAAAATAGATTGCAAGGAGTTCTTTCTATCTCCAGATAGCCTCAACATTGTCATTTAAGATAAGATGTGTCACTAAAAGGTCTTGTTAAGATAAATTGCAATGAGCCTTATCCCTAGATGGCCTTAGTGCTATCATCTCTTTTAGGATAGAATATCTCGCCAAAGGGTCTCATTACAATATACTATAACGAGTTCTTCCTGCCCTTTACACAACTTTATTATCGTCATTCTATCAAATAGGATAGACCTATCCCCAGATAGCCTTAGTGCTATCATCTCTTTTAGGATATGATGTCTTACCAAAGAGTCTTACTAAGATAGATTGTAAGAAACTCTATCCTCAGATAGTTTTAGTGTTATCATCCCTTTTAGGAAAGAATACCTCGCCAAAGGGTATCGTTTAGATAGATCATAAGGAGCTCTTCCCACCCTTTACAATCAATAGCTTACTAAAGGGGCTAAACCTATAGGTATCTTGTTACACTTCTCACTTTATGAGGCAAAAATGGTGTCTCCCTTTTATCTTTGTGGCAAATTTTTCACCACAAAAAAAGGGTAATTGTAGATACTCTATTTTTACCTAGTTTAGAAAGCCCTTCTTGTACAAAAGAGTCAAACAAAAGAGAGAGAGAGAGAGATATATCAAATATGGAAAATTCATAAAAATTTTAAAAATACACAAAATGAGAAATGCAAAGATTTTGAAAGATGGAAAAGTCTAAAATACACAAAAGAAAAGAAAAAGAAAAAAAAAAGGAAAGAAAAGAAGAAAAATTTTTTTTTTTTTTTTGCTAATGTAGCATATTGCATCAGTGTGACACATGGACCACGTGGTTGCATGCCATTATGTTACTTCTCACCCATCCAAGTAAGAAAAGGAAAAAAAAAAAGAAAAGAAAAATATATATATGTATAAAAGAGTGGGGTATGCATGCATGGGGGCACATGGCATGTACATCATACGTACCCCCCAAATCCCCTTCCTTCCTTATTCTCAAGCATAGCTACAAAACATAGACCAGAAGCTTATGTTTTTTAAATGGAAACTACTCGATTTTTTACACTCGATTTCATACCTATTTAATTGATTAAAAATTGAAAAAAAAAATAGAAATGCAGGATGTTTCCTATCTATGAAGGTCTAAATTATGATTTATTATTAAGGAAAATGGAAGAAATTAAAAAAAAAGAAACAAATATGGGTGTCTACAAATACACATTTAATACACTATGAACAAATTAAGCAAATTAGGGTTTTTTCTTTGCAATAATTTGTGATAACCTAATGCAAAACTAGAAACCACATCCTGCACGAGCTGGATAAGCCATGATTTCCTTGATACTTCCACAAAATCGTGATTAACTTGAGCTACAGTAAGAAGAACATCATAAACTCACTCGAACTCCATTAATGCACCAAAATTTGAATCTTTCTTACAAATGAAAATTTCTTAGGAAGGAATCAAGACATCACACTATAAATGGGGACCTCTATGTATTCAAGGCATCACAAATAATTGGAAACCTCTCTAATGACTCATATTGTTAGTTTCTCACTCTAGCTCGTTTTAGTGTACAACCCATACTCTCTCCTTGATTTCGCTCAATATATAGAGAGAATCAATTTGAGAAAATTTTTGGAAACATGAACAAAGCCCAGGCTTTTATTGCTACTAATTTCATGGGATTTTGATCGAGTTTGGTGGAAAAATTAAAAGAAGTTGTTAGGGTTTATTCTTTGCTGGGATGATTGAGTTTTCTAGGGAAATCAAAGGGTGAGAGCTTAAAATTTCCTAAAATCAAGTTGAGGGTTTCAAACTTCAATGTCTTAGGAGACCAACATCACCAGCCATGCCTCAAGAATAGGTTGGAAACCCCTTGAACCAACTACATTTTCATCACTATGTAAGGTAGGTTCCTTCTCCTTTTTATGTGTGTTCATTGCTTGTTTGTGAAAAAGAAAAAAAAATGATCTAGAAAAAAAAATAAAAAATTGATAAACATGTTTTGATCTTATGTTGACATATTTTCACATTAATAATGTGTTTATAATATTGTAAGTTTGATATATTTTTTTTTATTGCATGTTATGTCATGTTAATAAGTTAATAATGCACATGTTGGAATAATAATTGGTTTTAATAATGTGATATTGATAGTTAAATTTAATAAAATTAACATGTTAGTAGTATCTTAGTAAATTTGATTATAATATGTTTGCATGATAGTTTTGTATGTTAGTATAACAAATTCAATTAAATAACATAATGTTTGAATTAATTAGTATGGTTCATATAATAATCTTGACTTCATAACATAATAACATGTTAGGCATAATTTCCATGATTTGATTTTTATAATTAGTATGATAATATAATAAATTTAATGATTAACATAGTTTTGTGTATGTTAAAAATTACTGGCATGTTACAAGTTAGCATGTTTGGCTTTAATTTAAATAACATGCTTTGAATTATCTCATGGGCTTTTATTATTGTTTTCAAATAATATGGGCTTTTCCCAAAGTTTTTATTTTCTACGCACACAAAATATTTTTCATAAAAATAAAACATTCGACTTTTTTTTCCAAAGATAAAATAAATCAACAAAATAAAATTTTCATAAATAAGAGCTATGTGGATTTGATCTCTCTTCGTGGGCATGTAGGCACTTTAGGTAGTATAAAATTAATAAAAATTTTGTTTTTCCCCTTTTCTATCTAATAAAAAATAAGAAAAAACCAACTTATTCGAAAACATATTTAAGGTCCGTTAAGATATTTCATAGATTTCTCTTATATAAACCACTCAAGTATTAATAAGATAGACTCCAAGCCCAATAGATTTCTAGTTTCTATTTTCTAAAACCTTTACTTAGAAAACTTGTAGATCAATAGTTGATATTAGAATCTATCCACCCATAAACCCTAATTTCACTTTTTTCCAATTTTGATCGAATGGTAACTCCATTCAAAGTTATTTTTAAATAAAACATTTTCTTATCCTAGTCGAGAAATTTATGTTAAGTAGGCTAGATCGGATTTTTAGCTCGACAATGGCTATTTTAAAGTTTTTCTTATGTGCTTAAAATTCGATGCCAAAATTTTAGATAAAAATAAAAATTGAGTTTGCCTTATTACCAATGAAAAATTGTTGAGATTGTCGAAAATTTTTATATGCTGAAATTTTTGTGCTCTATAGAAGTTTCTGGTGGAGTCATGAAGTTGAGGAAGTCTGTTGTTGTTGGGCAGAGATTATCGAAATTGTATTGAAATAGATACCTTTGTTTTTAACCCCTTAAGTTGTACCGCAAAGCTTAGAGGTTGAAAAGATTTTATAAGGTAAGAGATTAAGTAAGATTTGAATTTTTGCCATATTCAAAGTGGAAGATGGTTGTTAAACTCATGCTATTATTTTATCCCAAGATTTTTATAAAAGACTATAGAGCATGTAAGGGTTTAAGGAGACATAGAAGGAGAGAACTTTAAGTTTTGTAGAGGGCTAATTTTGTATTGGCCTAAGCCCATGATTAATGTATTATTTATTTAGACTTGACTCGTTAGGCTAAATGATTGGACCTAAGGAGTTCGGTTTGTAATTGGAATGACTTAAGGAGATTTGGCATGGCGAGCTCGAAATAAGGATTATTGAATCGGTCTATCCACTCTCAACCTCTCTCGAGCAAGCTCACATACTCAACAAGGCAGGTTACTAGCCTTAAGCCCATAGTAAGCTCATCAAGATAACATTGAATGAGCAGGTTTAATCTTAGCCATTGATTGTTAGTATGATCTGACAATTGCTATTAAACCTAAGAGTATATAAATACATAGCCATGCCTTTTCAATAGGAACGGTAGATGCTCTAGAGGTTAGAGAAACAATATTATCTTGCAAATTCTTGTCTTAAAGATCAAAATAACTCTCAAGTAAAGAACAATTCAATATTCAATAAAGAATAGTGAGGTTGATGATCAATAGCTCCCTCACCTATAACAAGTGAGCTTAAGCTATTGAAATTGCCTATTTTTCCTCCAAGCCGTTTTCTCTAAGTCCTCCCTGCAAGTGTCTTTCACGTGTTACACTTCTAAGGTCACGCACAGTGTAACTTTCACATAGCTTCTATATGATGATACTATTTAGAACCCTACATCTACAAGTTTAATGGAAGTATGTAATGGACATAGTGGAAATGGTGATAAAGGATATGGAGAGAATGGTAGGGGAAATTGCAATGCAAATTGAAGAGGGTTATGTAAATGTACTAGTTTTGCACCTATAGTTACTTAGCATACCATTTAGGGCCATGAATTTAAGCTTAATTTGACTTTAATTCAAATGGTAACAACTGAACCGAGGTGCTACAATGGAGGAACTTAATGAAAATTTGCAAGGACATGTGCTACACTAACGAGTAATGGTGTTCCCAGAGATGTGATTGGCAAATGGCTGTTTCTATATTTGCATAGAGACTAAGCCATTGGTTATATTCCTTGCTTCCCTATTCTATCACTATCTAAGAATAATTAACTTAAAAGTTCTTAGCGTAATTTTTTTTTTCCACCCTCTCATACCTTAAAGTAAAAAAATGATACTCATACATTTAGTTAAATTGAAGGAGAGTCCATGTATGCGCCCTTAAAAAGATTCAAAGAGTTATTGAGAAGGTGTCCATAACATGGATTACTTATATAGATCTAATTATACAACTTTTATAGTGGGTTGCTTGATCAAATGCAATCAATCATTAATGTTGTAGCATGTCAAAATTTAATGCAAAAGAGTGCTAAAGATGCTTTGGAGTTGATAGAGGAATGGCTTCTAACCCATTCATTTGGAAATATAAGATATTAAAATCTAGAAAAGTAGTTAGCTTTCAAAAGCCTGATAAGCTTAATTTGTTGATAGCTAAAGTAGCCTCTCTTTAAAAGCAATTAGGTAGAATGACCAACTCGAGCATAGGTTTAGCTAATCACTAGTATGTTATGTAGAGGAGGTTATAAGAGCTAGAATTGTTTACTAAGAATTCCCTTTCCTTAAAGCTCTAGTTTTGAGCAAGCAAACTACATGGATAATATCTAAAAGGAGCAAGAAGTGGGAAACTTTATTCAAATGGTTACAATCTAAGATTTTTAGCTCAAAATATGGGATACAATTAAACTAAGTTGTTGAGGTTTTTCTTTTTTTTTTTTTTCCCTTTTCAAAATTTTAAGGACATTCAATTTACAAAAATGGAAAGTACATTAGTTTGGTACTCACTGTAGTGCCATGCACTGAACACCAATCTAATCTCAAAAAAAAAAAAAAAAAAAAAAAAACAAAACTACACTACAATTCTCAACACATTCTTAGTTGTAGATTCTTAAGAAATATCTCTAAATTTCAATTCAAAGAAATTGAGGCTCAACTTATCATATACACTCAAGAAGATTCAAAGGGACTCATTATTAATATGACAAGAGGATAAAATGTTGGTTCTAGTGAAGATCATATTTTTCTCAACACTTGAAAAAAGCCTCGTCTACTCAATATTCTCAAAGGGAAAAATACAATTTTAATTCTCAACGTTTACCCACTTTTTTATTTAAGTTCTTAACTTTTTTTCACTCTTTTTGAATATTTAAGGTTTTCAAAACTTATAAAAAAACGAATTTCATTTAAATTGTTTGCACATCTTAGACATATTAGCTTCTCATTTGTTTTGTGATAGTTGAGCAATGTGGCTATGATTAACACCAAATTTTTCCAACCCTTTTTCTTATTTGTAATTATTTTTATATAACTATTTATTATATTTATCATATCATATAATCAAACATATTAATATTATTTTTATTATATTATATAATTAAATATATTTAATGTTATCATTTTAGTAAATTGATTAACATGGACCAACTTAAAGCTGGTATGTATTACATATTGATGGATAATTCAATAGATTTATTATAAATCCTACCTTTGAAAGGTTTTGAAAATGTCAATAACTTAAATAATAAAATAAAAAAAAAATTAAGGATTCAAGTAGGAAAATGGGTAGACATTAAAAACTAAAAATATAGTTTTTCCTATTTGAAATTCATATATGCTTTGGATAATGCTCAAGCCAAGCATATATCTTAGATCAAGTTCAAATCTTATGGAAATCGATTTAAAAAGTCAAAGTCTTTTTTCTTATGCAAAATTTAAAATTGAAGTTTAGTTATTGTTTTTTCATCGACAAAATCAATAACAAAGAAAAAGTAAGAGGTATATTTGTTCAAGTTCAGCTGTGATAAAAACAATCATCTAATAGATATTTTCCTATATTTCACGAAGACTAAGTTGTCTTAAAGGTTGGAGAATTAGGTCTTATGAAAAGGAAAAGGCAACACAAGACTAGAACAACAACTTGAAGCAAAAACCTCAGCTCTCTATTTAGGTCAATCTCGTTTTATTTCATTGTTTCGAATTTACTTTAAAGTAGAAGTTAGAATATATATATATATATATATATATATATAAATTTACTATGAGAAAAATTAGAGAGAATATCCTTTGTCCTTCCTCGTTCTTACTTTAAGACTTTATGACAGTTGTTTGAGAGTTGGTTACTATAATTTTGGCAAAATCTTTTACTAGGGAAAGAATAGGAGCAAGTAGATAGAGTAGTAAGAGATTGTAGCCGGAAGTTGTCCTTGCCCCTCTCGAATTTTTTAAAAATTGGAATGACCAATTTAGACAAACGGATCCTAGTGATGGAGTTAGAAGAGTGAATTATCCGGTGTTAGATTTTTTTTCTCTTTAATCTTTTAATTCTACACTTCATTTTTTTATTTGTTATTTTTGTGTGTTTGAACCGAACACTGCCAAAGTTTTCTATAAGAAAAAAGGAAGGAATTTTATGAAAATTTTAAAATTTAAATCACAATAAATTCAGTCCCCTTCTTGATATTTTTATTGGAACCGATGGATGTTAGCGATTTGCTTTTATTTGGTCTTTGTTTAGATTAATGGTTTTGTGTCAGAACCCGTAATTTAACTTTTGATTGGTATCCATAACTAGCTGATTTATTTGGGAGGATTGTATCTGGCTGATTCATTTTGATTTCACATAGTTTGATGGTTGTTTTATTTGTAGATTTGGATCCTTTAAATTTACTCTTTTTAAATTTTCTTAAAGTTATGTGTTAATATATAATCATATGTAATCAATATTTGATATTATAAGAAAAGAGATAATATTATGATGATGTGATATGATATTTCAAAAATCGAAAAAATTTTAATTATTAAATTTGTAATTTTACTCAAAACATTTTAGACTTCACGCTTATCACCTTGTGGGAGCTGCCATGTTTGTCTTTTTCCTATACTCCATATCCTCGTTTTCAACTTACTTGCCAAGCATTGCAATGTCATAGGAGAAGTCGTCTTCAAGACTTCGCACTTGCTTTCTCAGAAGTTTTTGATAATGGCAAAGAGGGGAAAAGTGGAAATATTATTAAGATCAAATATAATGGATGATTATTGAAAAGAAAAGTCTTGTTTGCTTAAAATGCAGATGTCGAAGTGAACAAATTCTGTGCAAACAAAATTTTTAACGGTTTCTTCAAATTTATGGAATCGACAACATATAAAACAACAGCAGAAAAAGGAGTGGTTCTTGACCTCTGACCTTAATAGTTGGTTAAGTGTGAATTTGATGCTGATAATAACCACAAAATGTTTATGATTCCATCAATTATATCTTGGTATGTTTTGACTTGGTTTCAGCTCTAGTATTGGTTCTCTTGCAGCTCCAAAAGAAGAAAGGCTTTGGTCTAACGAAGTCCAACTTTGTTCGATTCAGGTCAAGATACCCGAATGCTCTGGCTAACTTGAGTCAAAAGAAAGCATGACTTGGTTCGACCAAAGTGATCCAGGTAGGCTATTTGCACAGGATGTTTTAGACTTTAGACCAAAGTCCCCATTCAAGAGAACTGTGAATCCCAAAGCGAGTTAGTGAAGAGCTGCGACAATTTAGCCATTCTCTTGGTATATAAATAGACCCTTAAATACGAATCCTTAATTTTATTATGCTTGTTCTGACTATCATTACATTTTGAAATCTCTTTTCTTACCACCTCTTTCATTGCTTTGACGCCACAGCATTCATGCAAATAAACTTGGTTACACATTATTATTAATATAAACATACACACCGTATTCTACAGTCATAACTAAACAATTCTTACAATCCCGTACATGTTTTGAAAGACCACTTAGTCGTTCTTATAGTAAGAAATTACGGAGTAAAAAGTTTGTATTAGTGTGAGAAGAAGTAACACGATCGCTGCAAGAACTGAAATGAGTGCCCATGGACTATAAAAATAGTCCCTCTTCAACGCTGCCACCCAACGATTTCGTCTCTTCCTGCATTGCTTGTCGATCTCACTGGAAATACTGGCATAGCAGTAGAAATCTAATGCAGTAACATTAGTACACATCTTGCTGAACATTTTCGAAACCACCTCATCATCACCAAGTCGGTTATCAATGATACCCTCTAAACGAAGCAGTTCAACATGTTTCGGAGTATTGATCAGATAGTCCATGAAAGCAACATAACCAGTCACATAATTGATTCTTCTACCTTCGAAATTCTGTTCATAGGCGATTAGGTTTCGCAAAAATGCCTCTGTCTTGTCTTCAATACACATAGGTAGGATCTGTAATGTGCCCTTGATGAATTTAACGTCCGATCTACCGCTGAATTTAATGTGCAGAGCTCCGTGGCTGAACGTATAGTAATCCAAGATCCAGAATCCCCTCCTTGTGAAACACCTGGAGTCGTTACTTTATGTACAAGATCAAGGAAATGCTTACAACCATTTAACTTTTGCGACAGGCCATCACTGGCATGAACATCAAAAAAGAAATTGCAAGCGAGATCGATAATACTAAGTTGCTCATCATCATCTTCATCTTTCACCAAGTCATATAATGTTGTAAGGACTATGAATGGAAGTTGATTTTCAAGTAGCTGTAAATCACGATGTATGCTATAACAAATCCAATCAACACCAAAAATAGGGAAGATGGAATGCAGTTCACCTGGTACTATCCCCCATTTATCTTTACGAAAAAACTCAATGATAAAGCATCATTTCAATGAATCCTTCTTGTTTAAGAGTGATAATTTCGGCATGCAGTTGACGAGCTTCAGCTTCTATTTCTCCTAGGGCTTGCATGTACCTATAAACACTAGTTCCATTTCTCCTTTCAAGCATTTGTTGTAAATAGTGCAACTTTTGCTCTTCCACATAGCGAAGGTGTGGGCGGTTGTCATTATAACGGTGGTATGGTCCAATTGCAACACATTCGGGTTCATACGCCCTTTCATTAATCCTACGAAGCAGATTTTGGATTTTAAATATGGATTTCTCAGGTCGTTTTGCCGGTAAGCCACATAGTTTATCCTAAATCTGAATTGAAACTTGATCTAACATTTTGTTGTGTGGATTTTCGACCTAAAGAAATTCAAGGTAGCTAGGTTATCATACATTGCTAATGCCATGTTTACCAACGTGACACGATAAAATATATAAAAAAAAATTCTACAGTACAGTCTTATATAATTAACTATATGACTTATAGTAAATTATGTTGCTTTATAGTAAATGAGGTCAAATACAATAATAAAAAGAAACAGCCAACAGCTTTCATAAAAAATTGTTAGTGGTGTTATTTTTATTGTTAATGAGTTTTAGTTACAACAAATCAAGATAATATACTAAACTCATGAGTAATTTTACCATATAATTACTTTTGAGTAATTGTACTATAAATTTTCTCTTTT
Organism: Lumnitzera littorea; assembly: GCA_024138015.1. Classification (NCBI taxonomy): domain Eukaryota; kingdom Viridiplantae; phylum Streptophyta; class Magnoliopsida; order Myrtales; family Combretaceae; genus Lumnitzera; species Lumnitzera littorea. The sequence continues at coordinate 27,603,132 of JAMXBB010000001.1, forward strand.
ACATACTGCAAATACACTCCTCAAAATATTGGTTAAATATAGGTAGATCACTAAGTTTTGAACGTGTGATTTTATTTTTTCGTGACTTTAAAAAATATGCAAATATCTACAAACTATTGCTAAAACTGTAATATTATAGTTAAGACAACCATATATAGTGATGGTTTCGAGGCTTTAGTTATGATTAGTGCATATAAATTTTTCCTTTTTTTTTTTTTTAACGTTTTCAAGAGATAAAGCATGTTGGAGTTCTATCCACGCTAATTTGTCGTGTTGGAGCATATTTACAATTGGTGCAAAATTTTCGTATAACTATAAAAGAAAATATAGACTTACATTGTCGTTACTCGCCATTTTTCTTGTACCCACGAAAACTTTTGGAAGTGTTTTATACTAAAATCGAGAGTTTTAGATGGATGTTGGATTTGGTGCCTGCGAGGGCATTTATAGTCACTGCGCGTTTAAATGGATCGACGAGAGTAATGAATTATAGATAAGGTTCAGTATATATGTATAAATCAATTTAAGCTGTTGACAAAGAAACTTCAAAGAAGGCTTGGGACAGTGTCGCTCTTGGAGTTGTTCGGACCAATAATTGCAGTGGAGCATTCCTCATACCCAAGAAAACACAAATTCAAAAAACGAAGAAAGTTAGACGATTTAGATATTCTTAAGAAATTGAATCATCCATATTGGTCATGTGTCGGTTTGTTTTTTTTCCCCCCCTTTTAGTTGAATAATCATTTTACCGCAAATATAACGCCGAAACTTACTACAATCAAGATCACAGCAACTGGAACATAAAAGAAAATTTAAGATCAAAATTAGAAACCTGAAACTACTTGCTCTTGCAACAACGGATTGGAATTGATAATGTTCTTTGCCTTTTTTTTTTTTTTTTCTCTTCTTTGTTATTGCTTTTGCTAGTTTGAATTTAATTATTTGAACAGTCACAACCAAATCTGAATTCTAGCTAAAAATCAACAAAACACACCATAAGAAGAGAATAAATAAGTACTGGAAAGAAAAGAAATTGACGCCCAAAATTTCAAGTGAAATGTTCCAATATAATGGGATGGGTTTTTTTTTTTTTTTTTTTCTAACATATTACAACATGGCGACATGATGGATGGGTTTTAGATGGATGTTGGATTAGGTGCCCATAAGGGTATATATAGGCATTGCAAGTTTAAAGGGATGGACGAGACGAAGATTTTTTTATAGTCTCATTCATTTTTTACGAGACTAATATTATCATCAGTTTTATTCTTGATTTAATCACTTTTAAATCTGAATCATTGAATAATCTGTAAATTTAATAATTCAAATTTAAAATATGGAAATGAATGGTGAGATTATAAATGAGACTAATCTCGTCAAAATAAATAGTGGAATCATAGAATCTTCTACGAGAGTAATGCAATATAGATAGCATTCAACATATATGTATAAATCAATTTAAGCTTTTAACTAAGAAACTTCAAAGAAGACTTAGGACGGTGTCGCTCTTGGAGTTATTCGGACTAATAATTGTTATGTGATTAGGCTAGCAATTTGGGATCCAAACATGATAGATTTGGACACAATACAATACGATTTAAACGGATTAATATATGAAAAAATTTGACACAATATACAAGCAAATCAGACCTTCAATTTATGTCCAAGTTTAGGTTAAGCTTCCAAACCTAAAAACCTAAACACGAGACACAAAACACTCTGTATATTCTTCTATATTTGCATTTAGTTGCATAAATCATTTCTTGTTAAGTGAGAAATCTCATTTAAATGTATAAAATATTTTTAGTTATATATTGTTCTTGTTATATTATAGCTTAAATAGGCAGTGACTCATAAACTCATGTATGAATTCTTTGACTATCTTTTTTAAAAATTTGACAAATAATATGATAAATTTCAAAATTAACATCGGTGGTTGTAAGCCTCGCTATCAGATGTTTGGAAATCGATATGCGAAATTTAGAGTAATCGAGTAAATTATCCAGTTGAGCTCAAATTTTACAACAGAATTATGAATATTAGTAAGAGTAATTCTATGAGTTTGGATTTAGAAAAATAAATAATTAAATATTATAATATTGAGTCATATGTATATTATCAATTATTTGTCAAAAACACGTAAAATGAATTCAAATAATTAATAAATCGATGGAGATAAATTATATGTACACTAAAAATCATAAAGTAACATAAATAACCTTTAATAGTATTTATTTGTACTTTATATATTTACGTGTAGGTAAAAATATTGAAATTATATAAATTACTTAAAATATGCTAAAATAATACTAATTAATTAAGGAAATTTCATAAAAAATAAAGAAAGATCAAGAAAATTAAGGAAAAATGTAGAAATAAAGCATGGAATGCTAGGAATGGAAGTTAGAAAATTAAGCAATAAAAATAGGATAAATAAAGAGTGGAAAAAGAGAAAAGATATGAACACTTGGCCACAAATAATTTAAGTAAATTACCTAAACACATCTATAAATTCAGAAAATTTCTTTTATAAATCATTTTGGTCAGTTATGAGTCTAAGAAATTAGAAAGAAATCCAGAAGAGAGGGGAGAGAATTTTTAACAAAAATTAACAAATTATAATGCAATTAAGGCATTATAATAGAACTCACACCCGACTAACACTTGAGACAAAACCAAACTGACCACCACATAGTGGACCCTACGCCTAATGGTGTCGACAACCCTAGGGTAGTTGAAGATAACTGCAAGTCAATGGTTCAGGTGAGTGCAAATTCTATTATGATTTTGTTTAATTTATTAAAAATATTAAATAATTATGGAAAATTATGAAATTTAGTATTCTATGATATTTTTGTAGGTAGATTTAGGGAAAATGTCAATTTGATAAAATTATATCTTGGAATATACTACTCTTAAGAAGTCACTAAACTTAAGCTATTTTTTTTTTATTTTGAGTTAAATGACCTTAAAAATGTAGTTTTGATATGAAAATTTTTTTCTAAACTATTTAGGATATATATAACAGTGCTATGAAGAGTTTTTCTGAAAATTTACTTTTAAAATTTTCACCTAAATTTTAGGCCCTAAAATTATGTATAAAAGGTAATTTATGGGCTTAATTGGGGGATTTAATGTTAATTTGTTGGAAATTCTGACTTGGTATGTAATTAGATATCCTTGGATGTTGATTTCTGGTGTAAGATGGTATTTGTAGGGGTTTGAGGTGTTAATTGTATTTATTATGCATAATATGTAATAAATATGTATAAATAAATAATAGGTAAAAGGGTATGTTTAAGTTAATTTAGTGATTTAGGGTAATTGGGTATAAATTCTGATTTATGATTTAATTAGAAATCTTGATATATTATTTGGTGATGAAAAATGATATATGTAGTTTTAGAAATGTTAGATAAATATTTTAAGTATAGATTATCTAATAATATATAATATGTGTATATAGAAATTAAATGGATTGAAAATATTATGTGAAAATTGATAATATAATAATAATAAATTTGATATGGAATATGTATTTAGGTAATTATATGAGAAATGTAAATTGTTATCAAATTAGAAGTAAATTTGGTAGTTAAATTAAAAGTATAAAATATCGTACAAACCAAAATACCAATTATGAGCTAAATAAGAGATTTAGGATAGCGAAATATAATTAGATGAATTTCATATATTGGCTCAAAAGGAGTTCTTAGGGTTTATATATAAAAACCGCAATCAGAAGTTGAATTTTAAGCTAACTTAGAAACTAAATAGATACTATATTCATTTAAATTAAAGGTTGTTAAACCTTATGAAATAAGTTAGAAGGAGTTCTTGAGATTTAAATGTAAAATGAAACCAAGAGCCAAATCAGGAGATTAAACAAAGGTTAGGTGTATATAGTGAATAAGAACATGATTAATGTATAATTTAGAAACTCTTGTACCTAAAACGTGGTGGGATAAGCTCAAAGGATGGATTAATGGCTAGGTTAAGGCCTGTGAATAAAACTATAATTAGAAACTGAACAAAACCTAACATAAAATAACAATAATTGTAGGAGACTTAAAAACCTAAATAAAACTAAAGATAATATAAAGAGTTACAGAATAAAGCCTATATAAGATAGTTATATGAATACTAAAACAACCTCTATATTATAAGGACTATCGGTGAAGGCCTATCGCAAATTGCACCTTAAGTGAGTAAGCGAGACATCTAAATAAGTTTGGGATCAATACATTACTGTATTTCGAAGTACTATTTCATAATACTTGGAGACTTAAAATTATACTTGTTTTACCTATAGGTAGTTTGATTGTGCGCATGTCTGTATGTGCATATTCTTGAATGTATTGTATACTATTAGTTTACTGTACCGATTTGCAATTATTTGGTATTTATGTAATATGGACTAATCACCTTAATTGGACTTAATAATATATAGCTTGTAAAATTAACCAATTAGGCATTTCAACCCATTAGGGAAAACATTTAGAGTTCTCTAGCTAAATACCAATCCATTTGAAAGGGATAACGCTAGATAGAATAAGAGTCCTTTTTTTCATCCTTAGTTGAGCTAAGTGATAAAAAATAAGGTGTAACAAGGGTAAAGGCGATAGTTCAAAGGTGGTCATGAAAGGAGCTTTATCTTTATTATACAAACTTGAGTTTGATCATGAGCTATTGAAATATGTACTAAACTCCTTTACTCAAATTAGAGCAGATGTAATTTCTCTAATTTCATGACGGATCGAAAAACGTCATATAATGATATTCGTCTTATGCATTGCATATAAATAACTGACCGATAACCTTGCTTGTACTTAATGTATAGTCTTATGTCTTAGTTCCAACTTATTGAACGGTTAGTTGCTCACATCTATATAGATGTTATTGTAAGTGTTAACTAGAAAGCGGCTTTATAATTATCTTAAAACTAGCAATTGCTGGATCTTGAGAAGAAAGGATATAAAAATGAGGATCAATCACACTCTTAAAGTTCAAGTTTTATCTTTAAATCTTTTAATATCAATTTATGTATTACTTAAGTAAAGTAATATTAGGTTACTAAATCTTGTAAACATTACTTGGGTTATTTAAATCTTAGTATGTATTTTTCATATTTTCATAGGTAATTAATATATTTAATTTATGAACAATTTATTCTAAAGCAAATTAGTCATGAATGCCTTACATAAATTAGGTTTAAAATAGCAACTGTAAAGCCAGTTTCTATCCTAGAATAGTTTGCCCAACGGAACTATACAACTCTACCGCTTTGCGGCACAACAATAATAAAGCTAACATCCATTTTAACATAATTCTACTTAATTTAGTAATGTTATGTAACTTAAATTTAATAATTTTATATACTCTTTTTACCACATTGTAGTTTAAATGAGTAGAAAATTACGAATTTATATATAGATTCTTTAACCATCTCCCTCAAAAATCTACCAAAATAATGTGATAAATTTGCAAATTAATACGGGTAGTAATATTAATATCAATTTAATTCATTGTTCCATTTAATTTAGTGATATTATATAACTTAAATTTTTGGATTTTCTATATTTGGTGAGATTTTACTGTATAAAAAACTTTTGTTTAAGATATAATTTTTTTTATTAAGTATGAAGTTATTATATCATTTGTCTTTGTAAAATATAAATATTGTTATTGTTTTTTCCTTTTATTACTATAAATATTTTATAAATTTAGTTATAACTTTTTAATCGATAAACAGTATTAAATTTAAGATAAACAAAATATGATATGATAGAAACAAATTATCAACCATAATATAAATGAGTGCAACCAAACATGAGACATGCAAGGTGATGGGTTTAGATTCTCATATAAGATTAATATACAGGTCGTGTTATAAGTTTACATTTTTCAAATATAAACCCGTTTAAATACGAAAACGAAACACGACATGATAACACGAATTGTTAACCCTACTCATTTCCTAGAAAATATAAAATAAAAAGAAACTAACAAAGTTAGACGATTTAGATATTCTTAAGAAAATAATCATGTATATTGGTCATGTATCTGTTTTTTTTTTTTTCCTTTTAATTGAAATAATCATTTTACAGCTAATACAACATCCAAATTTATTATAATTAAGATTACAGCAGCTGGAGCATAAAAGAAAATCTTAGATCAAAATTAGAAATCCGAAACTACCTATTCTTGCAACAACGGCTTGGAATTGATAATGTTTTTGTTTCTTTTCCTTTTCCTTTTTTCTTCTTTGTCCTTGTTTTTGCTAGTTTGAATTTAATTATTTGAATAGTCACAACCAAATCAACCAACTCTGGATTTTAGCTGAAAATCAACAAAACACACCATAAGAATAGAATAAATAAGTAATAAAAGAAAAAGAAAGAAATTGACGCACAAAGTTTCAGGTGACATTTTCCAATATATTGGGATGAGTTTTCTTAATTTATTTTTTTTTTTTTCTCCAAACGACCTCTACCATACACTTAATAGTATACATATATATATATATATATAATATACATATATACATACTAATGTATATATATACTACAACAAAAGGCTCTAACAAACAATAAAGAAAATGACTTCTTCTTCTTTTTTTGTCAAATAAAGAAAATTAATTAGTCACCAAACTATCATATAAAAAATGAACCAAGTTTGTCGAACAACACAATTGGCTATCGTCTCCTGGCATTCAATTGGCCTTCTCTTGCCAATCGACTGATTCTTCGTTATTGATGGTAGGATTTCTACTTTTTCTAATAGCTTTTGCTTATCACTCCAATCCCAATCTCGTGTCACTAAAGGACTTCAACACGACCTAAATTGACTTGCCCATAAAGAAATGTTCAAGAGCAAAATCTACTTATTTCTTTGCAAAGCTTTGGTGGGACAAAGCAATAGGAGCAACAATAATACCTATTGAATCTTTTCTCATTCTAAAGAGATATTGTTGTAATTATGCATAATGTGCGAGGCCAATTATTTATCTTTATTAATTAAACTTTCTATATATATATATTTACAGTAAATTTCTATAGTTAAACTAAAATATGGCTGAAATAATTACAATGGTATATTTTTGACAAAAAATAATAATAATGATATATGATTAATGAGAATTAGATGACATTTTATTATTTAAAATTATCCTTCATAAAAAAAAAAATTTAAAGAAGACATAGGCATTTAGACCAACACAGTATAAGACTAAAATTATTCTCACTACTCTAAGGGAAATGTATTTAAGTTATACAAGTGATTGCCCAAAAGTTAAATAAATACCGCTTGCCAATAGAGGATGCTATATATTCAATGTCATTGGTTCTTCTTATATGAATAAAAATATTAAGATCTTCATATATCTTATATATGGTATTTCAAACTTTGATGTTGTTAAATACTTATTTAAAATTAAGGGAAATTTGATAAACATGTATGTGTTTTAGGGTTTTCGCACACAAGTGACATTTTCTTTTAACAAACATGTGACTATATTTTATAACTACTTTTAAATTTAATTTGGAGCAAATGTCAACTTTGATTGGTCTATGAATTAATTAAAAGATATAATATCATAGAGTATGTTTCTTTATATAACTCAATAAAAATTATTGAAAGCTAAAAAGAAAATAGAAAACGAAAAGAATAAAAAAAGTAGAAACCACTAATGGGATGGCCAATAAAGAATTTAGTGAGTGGCCATCTATCACGCTAGAAACTAAATTTAAAAGAAAAAAAAGAAATATCAATAAAATGCCTAATAGGTCGGGAGCGGATCATACCAACCATCTCATTGGCCTTAAGTGGTCAAGTTGCGTATTTAGACTATTGAGCAAAATGTTGCAGAAATCTATTATAATCGTCCAACTATAAGTTTTATACTCTTAATTTGATTGTATAATTTTTGATAGAAAAGAGGGGTAGATTCTGTAGGTCGGGTATACACTATGAAAGAGTGCGAGCGAGGATAAAGCCTAGTTATTGATAGCTTAGGGAGAGGTTATGCACCTCATTCATTGTTTTTCTTAAATAGTGAAGATCAGTTACCGAGTGCAATGCTAGAAGACTAGATTGATTCATAAATAAAAACCACTATATCGAGGCCTGATTTTTCCTATCGTTATAGTTTTACATTTTTGCATATTTGTTTTTGCGTTGTGGTTGCATATCATTTAATCACTTCGACTGGCAAAGCATAATCACCTTTAGATCCATGAAAGTTAAATTTTTTAATCGAGTTAATCCTTGATTCAATTATCCCAATTGAATAAACTTTGATGTGCAACCCTGATTTGAGCTTGTTGCATAAGTGATCTGAGTATTAAAGTTTTGAAGTAACAAGTTCTGATTATTGCTATCAGTTTGAACAATTAAGGAGATAGTCTGATCATGTTAGAAAATTTTTGAGGTTCTCAAAATTTTAATCCCCCCAATACAAAAAAAAAAAAAGCATGGTTTGATTAGGACCAAAAAGCTCAGTTCGTTGATAGTTAAAGTAGCCTCTCTTTATGAGTAATTAGGTAGAATGACCAACTGAACATGAATTTGAGCCATATAATAGCATATATGTTGTGTAGAGGAGGTCAGAAGAGCTTGAATTCTTTAGTAAGAAGCCCATTTCCTCAAAGCTCCACTGTTGAGCAAGCAAACTACATGAATAATTTTTAGAAAGAAAGCAAGGAATCAGACACCTTTTTCAAACGCTTAGTTCCCACGAGTTGCAGCTCAAAATATTGGACACAATTAAACCAATTTGTTGGAGTATTTTTCTTTTCCTTTCAAAATATCAAGGACGTTCAATTTACAAAAAGTCGAAGTACATTGTTTTAGTAGTTTTCGTTCCTAGTTGCAGACCCGTAGGAAATATTTTTGGACTTTCAATTTCGTTTCGAAGATATCAAGGCTTAACTTATCATATACACTCAAAAAGATTTTGCGAAGACTTGTTAGCAGTAAGGAGGATAAAATTTTTGGTCAGGTGAAGATCATGATTTTCTCAAGACTTGAAGAAGGCCTTATCTGCTCAATATTTCAAGTTCATATCATCTTTGGATGTTGCTCAAGCCAAGCATATATCTCGAGTCTAAGTTTAAATGTTATGTAAATTGTGGAATGTAAAGGTTTGGTTGTAATGGTCACATATATATATAATATATGTTTCACATTACATGTGGCCTAAAAAGAGTGGTGTGAAATTACATATAAAAATGACTTCTAGAGGAAGAGATAGGAAGGAAGAGTAGATAGTCTTAGAGAGTTTAAACACACAAGTGATGAGTGGAAGAGCTATAAAGCATCTATCCCATTATTGTGTATGAGAGGTGGTATGTTCTTCAATTTGAACTCCGTTTGATCATTTGTGATAGTAGTCTCACAACACGTCATTGTTTCTCACAATTTATGACCCCTCCCAAATGACGAACTCTAGGTATACGTAGAGATTGATTACTGATGATATCTATCAGATTACGTTAACAATCAACAGTCGAGATAAGTCCTCTTATTGATGGATTTCTCTATAGACTCCAAGTACACAATTAGAGGTGCACATCGAGCCAAAACAACCCAGAACCGATAATTTGTGGTCCAGCAATTGGGTAAACTAGGCTTAACCCTTAAGGCTATGGAGCTGGGTCAGTTTGGTCAAATCAGCAGTTCAAAGGCCAGCTTTAAGGCCCTTGAATTTTTTTTTAGTTTTTTATTTAATTTTTTGTATTTTCATCAATTATTATTAATAATTTGTTACGTACTTGTATATTTTTATTTTTTAAATAATTATAATACTTTATTTAAATATATAGTGATGTATGAATGGTTTACTTTTATTTTCAATTGAAATTTTTTTCATTAAAAAATAATTGATTTAGACCACATGAGCGTAATGCTATATTACAATGTTGAGCAAGATTAGCCAAATTAACAAAAATTACAAAGGAGGAAGATTTTTACTTGACAAAAATTGTCAATACGAAAAAAAAAATTATAACGTAACTACAAACTATAATTTGTGATGGAACATTATAAAATACTATTTCTCATATCGAAATACAATTATTGAATAGAAATATAAATTATAATACCATCCATAAAAGTATAGAAAAATAGACAGAAAAGCCATTTCATAGTTCACACTTAGAGAAATTAAGGGTAGTAAGGAAAAAAAATTTATTGACTTTAAGATCGTCTTGAAGGTGCTTACGTATTCGCTAATTAAAATCAAACTACCATAATTTATTATATTTTTTTAAAAAAAGTTTTAGTGTGTTGGTTAATTTTAAATTAAGTAAAAAAAGCCAAGTTTAAGGAAAAGGTAGATGAGAGTAGGACAAAAGTCGATGGTGTGTTTTTTTTTTTTTTTAATTAGAAGTTCGAACAAATTCAAAATGGTTGGCTGAACTATCAGTGAGTTGACTCGCTGAGTCGGTGGTTTCTCATGATTGAACCACTTAAGCATTTAAGACCTAATAGTTCATAGGCCAATTCAAGCCTGTCTTTATCCGAACCAAGCCAATTCATAGTTTGAAACCAATCCATGCACGAGTCTACACACAACAAGCCTCTCCATGTTCATAAGCTTCCCTAAGAAAGATTAAGAATAGATAGGTCAATTTAATAGTTTCTATTCCAAACTCACCATACTAAATATTCCTAAATCATCTCATGTTTAGGAATTTGGCCGATTGATCCATGGTCATTTTTCTCAAAGAGTCAAGGCCAAGGTCATTAGTGGACTTAAGGTTCAATATACCATCTTAGCCCTTTATAGAAATCAATTTAAAAATTTAAGTTTTTTTTTTCTTTTACCAAATTTCAAAATTCAAATTTAGTTATTGTTTTTCTGCCACAACTCAAAGGAAAAGGAAGAGAAATATTAGTTTAATTACAGTTGTGACAGGCTTATTAACCAGAATTTTATACATATATGAAGAAACAACACAATTTTTCCTTATTATCGAGGGTTAATTTTCTACGATTTATTAGGTAGAAAGGAATATTTTAATGGCAAAGGAAAATATCGTAAACTAGTCAAAGATCTTCCTTCAATCGTGCCGTCTACTTTTATTTGCATAAAGAACTCCCCTAATAAACCATACAGAAAAGCGAAAAAGGAAAAAGCACTAATATTGATTCGTTTTACAAATAAAGTAATATAGACCTAGAATATAGACTTATTCTGTTGTTGCTCGCCATATACCAACGAAACCTTGTGAATGCCTTTTTCTTTAGATTTCTATTTCGCATAACTTAGGACTAAATCAAGAGTTTTTTATGTTGGATTTGAAAATTGATTATGCCTACATGTGTGTGTGTATATATATATATATACATTATATACATATAACTAATGTTATTAAACTCACAATTTTATCTACAATCACTAAATGTTCTGTAGAATTGGAGTATAAAAAAAGAACATAAAAACATAAATTTCTATAAACTATATAAAATAACTTTAAAAAATCATAAATATACTTATAATAGTTATAAAAAAACTTGAAATATATAATGAAAATAAACAAATAGAGCAATTAAGTTCTTTTTACATAAAAAAGTTTTTAATTTATAATCTAATATTCGAATAATAAGAATAAGCATAATCTTTTTCCTATTATTTTATCTAAAAAAAAATTAAAAAAAAAACTAAATATTTTATCTTATTTTAAGTTATTAATAGTATAAATCTAAATATATGATTTCTTTTTAATAAATTTTTTTATTAGAGTTAGAACCCCGATGAAAACTATATATATCAATAAAGGGAATATGAGAGAGGCAAAGAGAAAAAAAAATTTGAAAAGTATAAAGAAGATGATTCATTGTTTTAATAGTAGATAGAATAATATAAGCTTAGTCATATTTTTTATTATTTTTGGCCTATTGAATTCATATATATATATATATATATA
>JAMXBB010000001.1:27615076-27644467 GCA_024138015.1 Lumnitzera littorea
AAAAAAAAAAAAGCATGGTTTGATTAGGACCAAAAAGCTCAGTTCGTTGATAGTTAAAGTAGCCTCTCTTTATGAGTAATTAGGTAGAATGACCAACTGAACATGAATTTGAGCCATATAATAGCATATATGTTGTGTAGAGGAGGTCAGAAGAGCTTGAATTCTTTAGTAAGAAGCCCATTTCCTCAAAGCTCCACTGTTGAGCAAGCAAACTACATGAATAATTTTTAGAAAGAAAGCAAGGAATCAGACACCTTTTTCAAACGCTTAGTTCCCACGAGTTGCAGCTCAAAATATTGGACACAATTAAACCAATTTGTTGGAGTATTTTTCTTTTCCTTTCAAAATATCAAGGACGTTCAATTTACAAAAAGTCGAAGTACATTGTTTTAGTAGTTTTCGTTCCTAGTTGCAGACCCGTAGGAAATATTTTTGGACTTTCAATTTCGTTTCGAAGATATCAAGGCTTAACTTATCATATACACTCAAAAAGATTTTGCGAAGACTTGTTAGCAGTAAGGAGGATAAAATTTTTGGTCAGGTGAAGATCATGATTTTCTCAAGACTTGAAGAAGGCCTTATCTGCTCAATATTTCAAGTTCATATCATCTTTGGATGTTGCTCAAGCCAAGCATATATCTCGAGTCTAAGTTTAAATGTTATGTAAATTGTGGAATGTAAAGGTTTGGTTGTAATGGTCACATATATATATAATATATGTTTCACATTACATGTGGCCTAAAAAGAGTGGTGTGAAATTACATATAAAAATGACTTCTAGAGGAAGAGATAGGAAGGAAGAGTAGATAGTCTTAGAGAGTTTAAACACACAAGTGATGAGTGGAAGAGCTATAAAGCATCTATCCCATTATTGTGTATGAGAGGTGGTATGTTCTTCAATTTGAACTCCGTTTGATCATTTGTGATAGTAGTCTCACAACACGTCATTGTTTCTCACAATTTATGACCCCTCCCAAATGACGAACTCTAGGTATACGTAGAGATTGATTACTGATGATATCTATCAGATTACGTTAACAATCAACAGTCGAGATAAGTCCTCTTATTGATGGATTTCTCTATAGACTCCAAGTACACAATTAGAGGTGCACATCGAGCCAAAACAACCCAGAACCGATAATTTGTGGTCCAGCAATTGGGTAAACTAGGCTTAACCCTTAAGGCTATGGAGCTGGGTCAGTTTGGTCAAATCAGCAGTTCAAAGGCCAGCTTTAAGGCCCTTGAATTTTTTTTTAGTTTTTTATTTAATTTTTTGTATTTTCATCAATTATTATTAATAATTTGTTACGTACTTGTATATTTTTATTTTTTAAATAATTATAATACTTTATTTAAATATATAGTGATGTATGAATGGTTTACTTTTATTTTCAATTGAAATTTTTTTCATTAAAAAATAATTGATTTAGACCACATGAGCGTAATGCTATATTACAATGTTGAGCAAGATTAGCCAAATTAACAAAAATTACAAAGGAGGAAGATTTTTACTTGACAAAAATTGTCAATACGAAAAAAAAAATTATAACGTAACTACAAACTATAATTTGTGATGGAACATTATAAAATACTATTTCTCATATCGAAATACAATTATTGAATAGAAATATAAATTATAATACCATCCATAAAAGTATAGAAAAATAGACAGAAAAGCCATTTCATAGTTCACACTTAGAGAAATTAAGGGTAGTAAGGAAAAAAAATTTATTGACTTTAAGATCGTCTTGAAGGTGCTTACGTATTCGCTAATTAAAATCAAACTACCATAATTTATTATATTTTTTTAAAAAAAGTTTTAGTGTGTTGGTTAATTTTAAATTAAGTAAAAAAAGCCAAGTTTAAGGAAAAGGTAGATGAGAGTAGGACAAAAGTCGATGGTGTGTTTTTTTTTTTTTTTAATTAGAAGTTCGAACAAATTCAAAATGGTTGGCTGAACTATCAGTGAGTTGACTCGCTGAGTCGGTGGTTTCTCATGATTGAACCACTTAAGCATTTAAGACCTAATAGTTCATAGGCCAATTCAAGCCTGTCTTTATCCGAACCAAGCCAATTCATAGTTTGAAACCAATCCATGCACGAGTCTACACACAACAAGCCTCTCCATGTTCATAAGCTTCCCTAAGAAAGATTAAGAATAGATAGGTCAATTTAATAGTTTCTATTCCAAACTCACCATACTAAATATTCCTAAATCATCTCATGTTTAGGAATTTGGCCGATTGATCCATGGTCATTTTTCTCAAAGAGTCAAGGCCAAGGTCATTAGTGGACTTAAGGTTCAATATACCATCTTAGCCCTTTATAGAAATCAATTTAAAAATTTAAGTTTTTTTTTTCTTTTACCAAATTTCAAAATTCAAATTTAGTTATTGTTTTTCTGCCACAACTCAAAGGAAAAGGAAGAGAAATATTAGTTTAATTACAGTTGTGACAGGCTTATTAACCAGAATTTTATACATATATGAAGAAACAACACAATTTTTCCTTATTATCGAGGGTTAATTTTCTACGATTTATTAGGTAGAAAGGAATATTTTAATGGCAAAGGAAAATATCGTAAACTAGTCAAAGATCTTCCTTCAATCGTGCCGTCTACTTTTATTTGCATAAAGAACTCCCCTAATAAACCATACAGAAAAGCGAAAAAGGAAAAAGCACTAATATTGATTCGTTTTACAAATAAAGTAATATAGACCTAGAATATAGACTTATTCTGTTGTTGCTCGCCATATACCAACGAAACCTTGTGAATGCCTTTTTCTTTAGATTTCTATTTCGCATAACTTAGGACTAAATCAAGAGTTTTTTATGTTGGATTTGAAAATTGATTATGCCTACATGTGTGTGTGTATATATATATATATACATTATATACATATAACTAATGTTATTAAACTCACAATTTTATCTACAATCACTAAATGTTCTGTAGAATTGGAGTATAAAAAAAGAACATAAAAACATAAATTTCTATAAACTATATAAAATAACTTTAAAAAATCATAAATATACTTATAATAGTTATAAAAAAACTTGAAATATATAATGAAAATAAACAAATAGAGCAATTAAGTTCTTTTTACATAAAAAAGTTTTTAATTTATAATCTAATATTCGAATAATAAGAATAAGCATAATCTTTTTCCTATTATTTTATCTAAAAAAAAATTAAAAAAAAAACTAAATATTTTATCTTATTTTAAGTTATTAATAGTATAAATCTAAATATATGATTTCTTTTTAATAAATTTTTTTATTAGAGTTAGAACCCCGATGAAAACTATATATATCAATAAAGGGAATATGAGAGAGGCAAAGAGAAAAAAAAATTTGAAAAGTATAAAGAAGATGATTCATTGTTTTAATAGTAGATAGAATAATATAAGCTTAGTCATATTTTTTATTATTTTTGGCCTATTGAATTCATATATATATATATATATATATAATTGATAAACTCAATTAAAAACGTAAATTTTTATCAAGTTTAACATCTAAAATCAATTAAAAATATGAGTTTTTACAAAATAATAATTCTATATATAAATTAACTTGAAATAACTTTTTAAAATTGTAAATTTATAAAATAATAATTTTGACAAATATGTGAATTACGCGTTGATGTGAACATGGACGATGAGTTGTGAAAGAGATAATGAGGTCCAATGAATGACAACATGAGCGACTTTAGAGAAGACTTGCAAATTGCAAAGACTTAGGGCATGGTTGTTGGTACTAGACAGGAAGTAATTATTGCACATGGTTGGTGACTAGACAGGAATTATTTATTGCCATGTGCACGACCTACAAGAAGAAAGTAAAATTAGATCCATATTTTTTACGAGATTACGCCTATCTTCCTTGTTGGTCATCCCTTTTCCCTTTTTTTTTTTTTCTTTAATTAGAGTATTCATGTTACCGCTAATATAACATCCAAATTAATAATAATAAAGATCAAAGCAACACAAACATAAATAATTTCTAAGATCAAAATAAGAAACTAAAAATACTCATTCTTCAAACCAAACATTAGTGTAAATCGCTTGAACAAAATCAATAAAACACATTATAAGAAAAGTATAAAGTTCATAGTAGTGCTATAAGATACTACAAAAGATGGGGTAACAGACTAGGCTACCAATAAATATACAAACAATGATTCCAGCATATGGCCATTTTGGATTTTGCTCACTTTGACCCGGTACAATGGGTTTTGTTTGTGTTGTTGCCCCTCCTTAAATAATATATATAGGGGTATTTGGTAATAAGAACTAATTAGATAAAACAAAACGAATTAAACAGAACAAATAAAAAGAGAATTAAATAGTACAAATTTATTATATTATATTTGATTTGTACAGTATTCTCATTATTATAATATCCTTTATTTGATATATGTAAATATTGGACTCATTATTATATTTTTTATATTTATATTCTCAAGATTGTCTAATATATTTTTTAATTATATTTTTATATTATTTGAAATATGATTTAAACAAATTATTGAATTCATATAATTCAATAAATTATATATATAATATTAAATAAAAAATTATATATTTACTAACTATTAAAAAATAATTATTTATATTATAAAATAAATAATTTTTATAATATTTAATAAAAATAATATTACTTTGGAGTCAGACATGAGAGCTCTAGGAGAGAAGAAGTAGAAAAATGATGAATTTTGATGGGCATTTTTGAAAATGTAAAATATTTTTGTTTTTATCCTATAAGTTTTATTTTTATATTATGGTGTAAATAAAATAAAATGTAAATCTTTTGTCTAGTCCATTAATTCAATTTTTTATCCAATCATTATATAAAATTACAAATCAAACATAAAATAAAATTTTTTATTCAGTGAAGTGTTATAAAAATTACGCAACCAAACACACTACTTTATAAATAGGCATATGTTTTACAAACGATTGTTTTGCCACATTGGTTAATAATTTTATGCCACTAAGTTGTGGCATTAGGTGTGTGTATAAATAGAGTATTTACTTATTAAGCTACATAGCTCAATCAATTATGAGACTTGATTTCAAGAATAATTCAAATCATGGAAAGATTTAGATAACAAGACCCTTGGAGAAGAAAATAACATATCCTTTGAGAACTGGGTATGACATTTGCTTTGAGTTTTGTTCTAAAAACATAAAATATTGGTTTGTTAAAATGTACATAGCATTAGTAGTTAGAAAATGTTGTTTTTAAAGCTAAATAGAGAGCCCTTTTCTTTTTTTCCTAATATTCAAAAATAATGGTTCTTTCTCCTTCCTTAACATTTGTGGGTAATTTCTTTACAATTTTAGGTAAGTTTATCATGCTATAATAAAATCAAGAATAAAACCTTTATTTTAAAAATGAGCTCTCCTTTTTTCAGGAAACATTGGGAAAAAAAAAAATTCTTAGAGCACAATTAAAAGAATAAAATAGAATAGGAATCTTTTCTTAAAATCAGCTTGATCTTTCAACATACCTAGGCATCGATGGTAAATTTTATCATGAGCATGCACAAGCCTTTCTTTTTATTACCTCTTTCTTTAACCCAAAAACATAATTATTTAGTAGTTTTTTATTGCTTTGCATTCAAGGTCCCTAAACCCAAATTCTTTTTGGTCCTTCAGGAGATCGATGCTTCTCTTTTGTTTGTTTTTTTTTCATTTTTTTTTTAAATGTTATGAATTGATCTTATAAACTAATTCTAATGAAGAAATGTTTTCCCATCTTTTTGGTTGGTGGCAATGCTAAAAGTGTTTCTTAAAAACTCATCTCTAATCTTAGTCGAGTGATTCTTATAGGATGGGCAAAACTTAATAAGAATTTAGAGTACATGTGCTGTCGATTCTTTCAAAGTCGAGCTCCACAATCTTCCACTTATGACAGCTGGATCTCAAATCAATATTGGAGAAAGCATGAGCCCATATTAATTGATGAAAGAAACCACCATGTCATTACTATAAGTTTTTATGGATGGAGGAGAATAATGAAAGATGAATAATGTTTATATGAATATCAATTGAAGCTCTCAGAAACTTCAGAGAAGACTTGCAAGTTGCAAGGACTTGGGATATATGAGAAGACTTGCATCCTACCACTTTATAGTCTAAATTGGTATTTTATGAGAGTACCCATCCTAATTGAAAAAAGATTCCTTAGTACTATACACTACGTGTTTATATAAATAATATACAAGAATCAATGGTAGTGCATCTAATTGGATTATGTAATTGAAATTTCATATATAACTAATATTTGTTGTGTTCCTGTATATTTACCTTGGAAATTGAAGATTACTAAATGATTATTTCACTTTTACTACAACAATAGATTATTTATCAAATAAAATTAACATACAAATCACACTCTATTGTCACAAAATAAGCCACTCTTACAATCAACATATGTTTGAAAGCCCATTCAGTCCTTTTTTTCATAGTAAGATGCTATAGTATAAACAGTCTGCATTAGTGTGAGCAGAAGCAACAGGGTTGCAGCAAGAATCGAAATGAGTGCCCATGGACTATGGAAATAGTCCCTTCTCAACACTGCCATCCAACGATTTCGTCTCTTCTTGCATTGCTCGTTCACCTCATTGAAAATACTTGCGTAGTAGAAATTCGATAGAGTAACATACTCACCGATCTTGTTAAACATTGTTGAAACCACTTTGTCATCACCAAGGTAATTAGCAATGACCCCCTTTTGACGAAGCAATTCAACATCTTCTGGAATATTCACCAAGCAATCCATGAAAGTAATATAATCTGTCACATAATTGGTTTTCCCACTTTGGCAATGTTGTTCATAGGCAACTAGGTTCCGAAGAAATGCCTCGGTATGATCTTGGATATCAAGAGTTGGGATTACCAATGTACCCTTATTGAATTGAATGTCAAACGTGTTGCTTTTCACCGATCTGAGTTTGATTCCTGATTTTTTAAGCTCCGTGGCTGAACGCATGAACAAAAATCTATTGTTCTTTCCCATCGTAGTATTTCCAATTGGCAATCTTGTTGAAACCTTAGATATCAGTCCTTGATATCGAAGATCAAGGAGATGCTTGCAATGGTTGATCACTTTCGACATATCAGCATTGGCATCATCAACAAAGAAATTCCAGGCGAGATCGATAAGATTATATTGCCTGTCGAAGTACCTATCATCTTTTGTCAAGTCATATAATGTTGTAAGAACTATGAATGGAAGTTGATTTTCGAGTAGCAATAGATCGCGTTGTATGCTATAACGGATCCACTCAAGACTCAAAAGAGTGTCATTTTGATCTCTTAAGGTCTTCATTTTGTATTTACGAAAATACTCAATGATAAAGCATCCGTCCAGTAGCATCATTTCGATGAATTGTTCCGACGAAAGAGTGAATTTTTCAGCATATTGTTGACGAGCTTTGACTTCTATATCATTCAGGGCTTGCATGTACCTAATGACACTAGTTTCTCTTCTCCTTCTAAGCATTTGCTGTAGATAGTGCAACTTTTGCTCTTCCATATATTGTAGGTGTGGGCGGTCGTCATTATAATGGTGGTATGGTCCAATTGCAACACATTCGGGTTCATACGCCTTTTCATTAACCCTACGAAGCTGATTATGAACTTTAAATATCGTTTTCTCTGGTGGTGGTACGGGTAAAGCACATAGTTTACCCTCTACTTGAATTGAAAGCTCATTTAACATTTCATTGCGCGCATTTCCAACCTAAACAATTTCAATGTAGATTATTATACATAGCTAATGCCATGATGCAAACTTGATACGTTAAAAAAGAAAAAGAAAAAAAAAAAAAGATTCAAGATAACTGCAAATATACTCTTACAAATATCAATCGAATATAGATATATTCTTAAACTCTTAAAATATGGTTTCATTTTTTAATTTCATAACTATCTAAGATACACAAATATCTTGAAACTATTGTTAAAATCTCAATATCATAGCTAAAAGAAGCATAATAGCGATGGTTTTAGGCCCTCTGCAATGGTTAAGGGGTATGCACATAATATTTCTAAGTTTTGAAGAGGATAAAGAACGTGTCAGTTTTTTTTTTTTTTTTAACACCTCATCCATAGTTTTGAGTATAATTACAATGGGCCTACAGCATTCAATGTATAGCTATAACATCAAATTTTTCATATTGATGAAGAAACAACAGAATTTGTACTCATTATCAAATCATAATTATATATCCAGACGTCCTTAGCCAGAAAGGAAATTTTTAAGAACAAACGAAATTATTTTAACTAAGTTAAAAAGCTTCCTTTAATCCTGCCTTCTATTTGTATTTGCATAAATTACTTTTTTTTTTTTTAGGTAAACTATTTGTATGAATTACTACCATGAGTAAATTATAAAGAAAATAAATAAGAAAAAAAAAAGGGTATTTAGCACACCTTGCATGATTTCAAGAACAGAAAAATAAACACTAAAAAAGAAAGGGAATAAAAAAAATAGATTGGAAGGAAATAAAATGTGAACTTACTCTATTGTTGCTTCCCATTCTTCTTGTACCCACAAAACCTTAATGATTTTCGAGATTTCTTTCCAATAACTTTCTACTAATATCAAGAGCTTTAGATGTTGAATTTGGAGCCTGAGGAGGAATATATATGTACATGTAGAAGAGAAGTCACAACGCGTTTCTATAGATGGATGAACAATAATGAGAAAAATCAATTTGTCATCTCTATACAGATTCGAGCTCTTTACCAAGAAACTTCAGAGAAGACTTGCAAGTTGCGGAAGACTTGGGACACGGTCATTGTGACTCGTCAGGAGTCATTATTGATGTGGACGTGGCTTCCAGCAAGAAATCACACTTATCCTATTGGTCATGTATCCTTTCCCATTTCTTCCACACACCACCCTCCCCACCCCCCGCCCCCCCCCGGCCTTTTAATTGGTGTAATTATCTCCCACGCCCTCGGACATTAAGCATTTTTAGCGAACCCTAGCCATTACAGGTAGCTAATCCTCTTCTATTCCATAGTTATTAAAATTACCAGTAAAATATATAATTTTATAATATTTTTCGTAATTAAAAAAGATATAAAATCATTTATCTATAAATTTTTTGTATAATTATGAATTTTGATATGTGATTATATAAGTTTATAATTTTATCGGTTTTATATAATTCTATCAATTCTATATGTTTAAAGTAATAGTAGAATCATGATTTTGATAACTATCTTTCCTTCATTACCCCTAAATTGCAAATCCAACATTACCAATTCTAATACTCACAAATCCTCTTTATTTTAATAAAATTTATTAGATCTACTATTTTTTTATTATTTCCACCATTGATCCATTGCATGATTTATTCAACATCATATGTCTACTTCTATAGATCTAGTGAATCAAAATAGTGGTTCATTAATAGCTTTTAAAATAAGCTATTTCATTTTATGTTTTCGATATCTTTCTTTTTCTTTATGTCACTTGTGTAGGATTATGTCATTCCTCTAAGGAATCATTTTGCACTTGCCAGTTGGTGTTCATATAGGAGAAATCACATTATCTTCTAGATGGGATGAATTGACCTTGGAAGAGATATGATGGTCTACTCAATTGGGTTTTTATACCCAAACTCTTTGTCTACGTACACCCTTATATCGATGGATTCAATAGAACCTTTTCTCGTTAAATAGAATCTATCTTCACTGGCAAAGGGAAAAAGAAAAGAAAAGGATTGAAGTAATTATGTCACCACTAATATAACATCCCAATTAATTAAAATCAAGAGTAGAAAAGAGGAATTTAAAGAAATTTTAAGATCACAACTAGAAAAGGAAAGGAAAAAAAAAAAAAACAAAAAAGGGCACTTGTTCTTAAACTAAATATTAGTCTAGATAGTTTCTTTGTCTACTATGAGATAAAAGGAATTTAGATCTTAGTTTATCTCAATAACAAACTAGTAATTATACTAATAAATTATAATAACCGTAACATTGATCTAGATAGTTTGAAAATCTTTCTTTTAATGTGAGCTCCAGCTGCTTGGAATTGCAGCTCCTCGATGGTATCTTATGGATTATAGACTCAAAAGAGTGTTAAATTCGCAAATTAATAGATTAAGTGTCAAGTTATAGCAACTTAAGCTTTGTCAGAAATGGGTTCGATAATATTGTTTTGCTGAAATTTATTTTAGTATGTGTAATATTAGGCTACTGGTTTGAATTTCACATTTTTCGTGAAAAATATGAATTAACCTCTGCCAAGTGATAATACGCCGATCAATTAACTTTTGCTGGCTATCAATACTTGATAAATCGCACAAAGCCCTTTGGAATTAATCATTTGAAGCATTAACTGAACTTGTCTTATCATCCTAGTTAAGCTAATGTTACTAAAGTCCAAAGTGGACTCCCAATTTGCCCCTTTGGATGTTGTTAGAAAGTTAAGCTACGCATATTGTTTCTCCTAATTGGCCTTGTCCCAAAAAAAAAAAAAAAAAAGATGTCATAAAAACGAGTTTTAGTGAATATCCATTTAGTTTATAAAATCCATCTAGCTAATCGAAATATCCATTTGGTAAATCCCACCCTGCTATGTTATGAATCTTTTTAACGATTCAACTGGCCATAATAATAATAATAATAATAATAATAATAATAATAATAATAATAATAATGCTATGACAAGTTGGCTAACAAATTCTGTTGCCAAGGACTGTATTAATGGATAATTTGTAAGTACTAGATAGTGCAACTTAGCACTTTTTTTTTTTTTTTTACTACTAACTATGATGATATCATTGGGTTATAATGCTATTAACAACTTAGTTCAATAAACAGCATTTTTAAACTCCTCCCATTTTTCAACATGATTAATTTCAAGCATTTTCTATGGATTTCGATCCGGCAACAGATCTTTTCCATGGATCGACGTTGAATAATGAAAGATAAATAGCGTCCACACAAACTTGTCAAATTAAGCTCTTTAGGAAGAATCTTCAGAGAAGACTTACAATTTGGGAGAAGACTTGGGGCATGGTCGTTGTCGACTTGTCGGGACTAATAAATGCTGTGGTGCATACCCCATGACCAGAAAACAAGAAATGGTTAGAAACAGATTTACGAAGAAGTCTTCTATATTCGTAAGGTATCAATTTTTTATTTTCTTTTAATTGGAGTAATCATGTCACAGCTAAGATAACGTCGAAATTAATTAAATTCAAGATCAAAGCAATGAAAATTAGAAGTCCTTTTTTATTGAGTTTGAATTTAACTATTTTAATGGTTAGGACTGGATCCAGATTTTAATTAAAAACAGATAAAACACAAGATAGGAAGAGAATGACTAAACAAGTAAAGAGCAAAACAAAAGAGAATTTGACATAAGGAATTTAACATGGAAAGCCCTGTTATACTGGGAGTTAAATGGAAAAACCAATGGCAAGACTAATTAGAGATCCACTATTAAAGTCAATAGTACGACGGTTCCCACACAATCACATAACAGAATGTCCAATACTCGAGTTCTCAAGGATCTTTACAACTCCCTTACATTATACACTTAATAGCATATATAGAGAGTGAAGCATCCCAATATTTTTTACATTAATAATATACAAACAGATACAATTTTGAGAATATATATACAAAAACATGCCTACAGGAAAGATGTCCAATGTGATAAATAAAAGCAATTACGAGTCCTAAATGTACTAGAGAAATTTATTTAAATGAGCCACAATAGAAAAATAGAATTTATCATAACCTCGAATAATATGTGACTAAAAGTATATAATAGCACTGAAAACTACCTTGATATAGAGACATACTTAAAACTTATCCTAAACATTATAAATATAACCATTATACCTGTATCAAAATGTATTGGATAAGACACTACTTGCTACGATAAAGAGAGTAATCCGAGGCCACGCTATTTATAAGACCTAAAGCTCTAGCTTTTTTCCAGTCTAGTTTCAATAAAACGACGAAACCCTAGAAATTTAATTCATGTAATTGTAGATCTAATTATTGAAATTAATTCAGACCTCGACCCTAAAACATTAAACTCGTGTTCTAAATGAAATAAATAGGTCAAAAGAATTTATAGTCATGAATTCAACCAAAATTTTAACCATAACTAATGGATTATCCCCACTTAAAGCTTAAGCTATAGTTTCGGTCAACCCAAAAATCAATATTCAAATACCTAATAATGGATTAAAAAGAAAAGAAAAAACACTCTAAAGAACTTTAATTTAAGACCTTAAACCTTAACTTAGGGAAAACCATTTATTAAAATTGAAAAGCTAAGACAAAATTATGCCAAACAAACCTTAGCTGTTAACCATTCTATATATATAGTCGATTATATCAAACAAAGGGTCAAACAACCCTAATAGTTAGTCACCTTATGCTCGATGGCCAACCACTTAAATGAATCATTTCCAAATTTTAGGGTATAGGAATTGTTAAAATAATGAACTTTAAGCAACTAAAATCCGACAAAACAAGTGTAGATGAGTGGTTATTCTATCTTGGTTGCTTAACCAATTTAGATAAATCAACCTAATTTACATTTAATCTCAAAATTGTTAATTGAATGTTGTTTATGCTTGTGCCAAGTCTAGTAATGATTTCAATTAGGTAGATTACATAATGGATTTTGTCACCTATTTAAGGTTGGTATTCAAGGAAGTTTTTTGTAATTAGACACTGATAGTATCATAGTTTTAGATAATCAAATTGTTGCTATTGCAAAACTATAATTAACGATAGTTAAGATATCAAGATTAGAATTGACTAGTGTTGTTAGACTTGAACCAAGTAATAGGTTAAGGTGTCAAGCCAGGTGTCAAGCCAGGTACAACCAAGGGTTGAACAAGGGTCAATAAAAAAAAAAAAAAAGTTATATTCGAATTTTAAAAGACATATAAATATGAATATAGACAATCAAATCCATAATTAGATCAAATCTATCCATTAGTCATTAATTTAACACAAAACATTTAGCATAAATAATATATAGGTCCTCATGATCTAAACTTGGATCAAATTCAAACTAATTTAAGAAGCAATATCAAAGCTGGATTCATAAATTTCACATTTAAAACTCAATGTCAAAATCATAAACTTGGATAATAGTTCATGCTCTAATCTAATCAATATCATTATCATCATCGTCTAAATCAAGGATTTACACAACATTAGTTTGTTCTCCAACCACTTCCAAATGGGAGAAAACATTTAATGTTAGGAAACTCCTTATTCTATATTCATTAAAAAATTAATAGTTTAGAAATATATCACTAATCTTGAGTGGAACCATCAACCGTTATGGGAGTGACACCATCTTCATATATTACTTGTTCAATAATTTCATCAAAATCAAGTTCGAAAGTTACCTCTTCTTCTTTCATTATCCAAAAATCCATCTAATCAATGCAATCATAGTTAATTAGATCATAACTTTTTTTTTTTTATGTTGATGCCTAAAGTTCAAGAAAGAAAAGTAATCAATAAGTTTCATTGAAAAGGTATATGAGTAAAGTATTTTTTAACATAAAATAATTTACATACCTATTTTCAAATGTAAATTATATGTCACATAAACAAGGTCATATAGTCTATGGTGCTCTAATTTATTACTTTTCTTTGTGTAAATGCACTCAAAGAAACTTTAATTATGTTCACATCCCAAAGAAGAAGTTGTTTAACTTAGGATATGAATAGAAATCTTTTACGGAGTAAGAGCAACATGATCGAACGATGTCCACCAATAATCTATAATTCAATAAAATTAGTCAAATAATTTTGGAGGTATGGTGGTGGTGTAGGAAACTAAATAAATAAAGTAATTGCAATTTTAGTAATCATTCACCAGGTTGCATTATTTTGATAGACTTAATTGTCAAACCTTCTTTCTTTTCACGATATAATTTGATGTCTTTAATTACTTCTGCACTATCTTTGCATATGCTTTTCTTTTCTAGCACATCAAAAGAGCCTTGCATAACTTTTGGACTTTCTTCAAAAGATTCATCATACATAAAAGATAGATTTAAAAATAGGCTGCAGTATGAAGACTATGACGAAAATGCTTATCCCATCTCTCATCAATAATTTCAATGTAAAGGCTATATAATTTTGTTTATTTTTAAAAATGGATATAATCCCCTTCTGAATCCTATAAAAGCCTTCATAAATAGCATAAAGAGAAGGTCTTTCGTTAGCATACATAATGCATAAGATTCTCACAATAGGTGTTATAACTTTCATTGTAAGCAAATAATCTTCCTAAAATTTGTTATTTAAAACTATAACAGTAAAAGCTTTTCTAGTAGCACATTTAAATAACCTATGACTTGTGAAGTGTCTACTTGTCATTAAAGCTTATAAGTTATGGTTATGTTTATAAATACTTTTCAAAGTGATGAAAACAATAGCAAATCGAGTCACTCTTAAACAAAGTATTTCTTTCAATCATTTCTTTTTCTCAACTAAGAAAATAAGTAAATACAATTATAGACAAAAATGGTCACCTTAGAAGCACAACTTGTAAGCTTAATGACATGATCCATTTTATCAATATCTTTCAGCATCAAATTTAAATAATGTGTTGTGCAAGGAGACTAATATATGTGATCATATTTCTCTTACAATAAACTCCCAACTGCAACATAGTTACTTACATTATCAGTAACTATATGTACCATATTAGCAGGCTAACCCATTCAACTATCTCTGAAAACATATTGCATAAATTATTGGCATCTTTGACAATATCTAATGCATTAATGGACTTCACAAATGTAGTTCCAATAGGACAATACACTAAAAAATTAATTAAGGCCTTTTGTCTTTGATTAATCCAACCATCACCCATTATTGTACAACCACGTTTAGCCTCATTGCTTCTGTAAGAATCAATAAGTAATTGGCACTTGCTCTTTCAATCTCACAGCAACTAAATACTCAAGACATAATAAGACGGACCTTTATAACCACTACCAATTGCAGCACTAGCATCCAAAGCTAGTTGAAAATAAGGTAACTTCAATGCATTAAAAGGAATACATGTATAAAAAAACTATCTAGCAAATGCTATGTTTGCTTTATGAACAACTTGTTTCCTAGCTAATGCACTTCTAATACCTCGTAAGGATGATGGAGGAATGATCTTAAGCACATATTTATCAATACCGACTTTCCTTTTTTTGTTTTGGAGGCTCTAATGGAGTATTCAACTCCTCTACTTCTTCCACTGCAATTTCAATCTATAGAGCTTCATTAGAGTCTTAAATCTTTTGTTATGAGAATTTAAAATATTTTGCCATCTTTTATCGAATTTCAGTTGAAATCCTTTTGCAAGATGCTATGTTGCCACAAATTCCGTTAAGTAATATTTCATCCTATTGATCCCTTTACCATGATAAGTAGATCTATAGTAAATATATGTATATACCTTTTTTCCTTTATCATTGGTAGACAAACTAAAATGCTTCCAAGTAGAATCATTCTTTGAATGAATAGCAACAGAAGATGCTTGGTTACTCTCCATTCATTAAAGAAAATTGCAAGGATATTGTTAATATTTAGTAGAAATAACAAATACAACAATGATTATATTTAATTATTTATATAGTGTATACTGCACATCACTAATAAAATAGTTTATATAATGAAATTATTTAAGTATTCAATGTTTATTATATAATAAAATATAAGTTGATACAAACTTGAACTAAAAACAAAACCTATTGTGTTGAAAACAAAGTGTAGTTAAATATAGGATATTGGATGTTTGAAAAAAAAATCTTCTTTTAGCAGAAAATACAATATTAAGCTTTTTGTTTCTCAATTGTTTCTTTGATGAAAATACGAATTAAACTTCCTTCATCACATAGAGTCTCAATTTTTATTGGACATGGAAATTTGTAGACATACATAATTTTATTATTTAAAGTGCAATAAGAGTATTAACAATAAACTCCTTTCCATCTCGCAATATGGCACATATGACATAACTAATATTCCATCTATTTAATTTTAAAGAATTAGCTTTAAGCAAATTAAAGGTCAAAACAATATAAATAATTAAATATTATGGAGGAAAATCACATTATATAGATATTGCTTAAATAATGAATATGAATATTAAATAGGGTTAATATCGTATTTGGCATATTGATATGCGGCATCTATTGACATGTCATGAAATGCCACATAGCGCCACTACAAATTGCCACGTGTTTTTACACACACTCATTGACTTAGCGAGAGTAAACATTTGGCAACAACTCTAATAAGACATATGCCGCCACATGTTAATTAATGCCATGCGTGTGAACGACTTTTTTTTTAAAGTAAAAATTCATTTTTTTTATTTAAACCAAGGGAAAAGTCAAATGAAGCACATAACATACACACGAGAACAAATCATCAAACACTACTTAAGATAACTCATATACATATACAAAACTCTTTTCATGCAAATACTCTATGTGGAACTTATGAAAGAGGGATGTGGGTCTTGAGGTGCAACTTGCAATTTTTTTGCAAGAGAAAGTAACTTTGACACGGTTTTTCTCATACAATTCGACTTTCAATTTAAAAGAAAAAATTACTCAATCTTAATCTATTCCATGATTTCTTTTAAATCATACAAAAATTTTCACAAAAAACCTTTTAAAACATTATTTAAATCTATGTCAAATTCAGTGGTTTAAGCATGTGTTATATTTGAAGGGTTTACTTTGACATGAATTTCAAGAACGTTTTAAAAGTATTTTTCTAAAGATGTTTATATGATTCAAAAGTAATTATGGAGCAGGTTAAGAATTGAGCATTTTCTTCTAAATTAAAAATCGAATAAAGTGAAAAAATTTGAGTGAAAATTAACTCTTTTTCTAATAAAAAACTGTAAGTTACACTTTATAAACCTTATTTTATTTTTCAAGAGTCCCACATGGAATCTAACACAGAAAAAGCCTTGTATATATATGGGCTTTCTTAAATCATTAATTGATTGAGTACTCAATAGCCTAGTGTAATTTATGTTACATTTGGATTTATATTATGTTTGATGGAAATAACAAAATGTATATACTTTCGCTATAGCACTTGTTGCTACGTGGTAGAAGTTGTAACTACTATGTGTATACCATGTGGCACCTTTTATTTTTTTTTTACAATTTTATATTCACTAATGCAATATTGGTTAACATATGGCATCAAATCCAAATGCCTTATGTTACCACGTGTCAAGTTATAAAGGCATAATTTTTTTTAAAGGAAAAAATATACTTTTTTTAAAGTCAATCACACTCTTCATAAATCCAAGTGTAGTGTACACTACACTAAGCTTATGAGTAATCAATTAATTAATGGCTTAAGACAACCCATATATATATAAGGTTTTTTTTGTGAGAGATTCCATGTAAGACTCTTGAAAGAGAAAAGAAGGTTTATGAAGTATAATTTGCAGTTTTTCGCTGAAGAAAAAGTAAACTTTCACTTAAATTTTTTTACTTGATTTAACTTTTAATTTAGAAGAAAATACTCAATTCATAACTTACTATATGATTACTTTTGAATCATATAAAAATCTTTAGAATAATATTTTTAAAACATGCTTGAAATCCATGTCAAACTAAACCCTTCAAATATAACACATGCTTGAACCACCAACTTTAACATAGATTTAAATCTGTTTTAGAAGGTTTTTTGTGAAAATTTTGAGATGATTTAAAAGAAATCATGGAGTAAATTAAGATTAAGCAATTTTTTTTTAAATTGAAAGTCCAATCGTATGAGAAAAATCGTATCAAAGTTGATATTTTCTCTTGTAAAAAATTGCAAGTTGCACCTTTAGACCTACATCCCTCTTTCATAAGTACTATATAAAGTATTTACATGGAAAGAGTCTTGTATATATATGAGTTATTTTAAGTAATGTTTAAAGATTTGTGCCTTTATATATGGCATGTGCTTTGTTTAACTCTTCCCTTGGTTTATATAAAAAAACAATTTTTCACTTAATAAAAAAGTCGTTCCTATACGTGGCATTAATTGACATGTAACGCCACATAACGATTAGAATTACTGCCACGTGTCTACTCTCGCCACGCCAACGAGTGTCATGTGTAAAAACACGTGACAATTTGTAGTGGCACCATGCAGCCCTTAATGCCATATCAGTAGATACTATATATCAATATGTTACATGTCAATTCCCATGTTAACAAATGAGAACTTATAGAGTTATGTCAGATAGTATAAATAACCATGAAAAGTGTAACTAGGTAGTAAATCAGGTATTTTAAAGTTAAGGTAGTAAATTAAATAATTTAGTAAAGTTCAAGTATCAAATACAATATTAACCCTATTAAATAATTGTATCTTGACCTAGCAGAAAACTAATAATAGTAAATTAGCTTATCTTATTGCACAATCAAAAGCATACTTTTATTCATAAAACAAAACTAAAATGTAAGAACTTAAAAGAATTTACTTTATGGAAAAGATTTACTAAAGTTTCTTTTGGGACTTTTAACTTTTGAGGGAGTTTGATTTCTGTTCTTTTATCTCTTGAAATTATAAACTGTTACATGACTAGTAGCAGTGGACTTAAGATAAGAGGCAAGGTAGTGAAATTGATTGAAATAGAAGAAAACAAAAACTAGGTTTTTCATTTTATTAACTTTTACTTTGGATTTTGATGATTTTGTATACATAATGAGAAATTGGAATTTATTGTTTTCGCCCATATAAAAGACAATCTTGAGTAGACTACCTTTTTTCTATTTTCCTTCCAATTATTTTATTTTCTTTCTAATAAAATCACAAAAAAAAAAAATCCTACATTAGGCCCCATTTAACCCTTGTAAGTCAATTGAGTCACAATCAAAGTGGTTAGGTCTCGTAGGTCCATCCGATCCAATAGAAAAAGGGATTTTTCTCAAAAACTAGCCCACCGTAATGGTTAATTCTAATTCAACCAATTGTGCCGATCTAATTCCAATAACCATGGAATTGGCTTATACAGGCATAAATCTAATATGAGACAAATTCAATCTTATGTATGTAGATATGGACAAGTATTTCAATTCTATGCTCAAGACACTTTGTTTGTTGCCTTTGCATAAATAACCCTTTAACCACTACTTTGAATGTTACTTATTTGGTTTGTTTATTAGTAGAGAAAGATAGGTGACATGTTAATTATCATCTATACATGTATAATAAAGTAATCATTTGTTAGGGGTCGTACCACATTAGTCTTTTTAGGGACTTATTTTCATATGTCAAGTAAACAAAAGATTTGGACATGAAGACTAAAGAGTGCAAGATTCTTGGGCCTATGTACCTTACCAGGCTATAGAACATAAAGTAAACTATCATACCCTTCAAGCTGGGAGCCTAACATAAAGTAAAGAACAACCAAAATTTAACATACAATGATGAAAATAATTAACCATAAAAAAAATTAGTAAATTGCCATATAAACAATGAACAAGCTAGTTGGCTACTGTCCATTGTAACCATTTACAAGCCCTTGAGAATTAATTGGCTCTCTTAATAGTTGATCAATCCTTCACCATCCATGTCTAGCTTCTCCTTTTCTCACATTTTTTCCTATTGCTTTAATTCTAATATAGTGTAAATACAAACGATAATTAATGAATCTCCACCTTGACTTTATTATTAAAAGACAAATCTAGTGCACCTACTTACAGCCCTTCTAATTCGATTTTGTTAATCTTGTCATTGAACCAAAGGTGAGTTCTCTCCAAGCCACACTCATATGAAATCATCCATGTACTTAATAATCGTGCTTATCTATGAAATCCCTTGATATTAGTAACAACTCTTTTCATCTTTGTCAACACATCTAGAGTCATCCAATGGTCCTTGAACTGGCCAAGCTTTATCTTCTTCTAAAGTCTTTTCATCTTAAGACTCTATGCATCAAATAAGTAAAGTGAAAATGACTTTTATGTAGCAATGCAAATGTATTCCTTTCTATCATAGCTAATAACAAAAAACCAAGATTCGTTACCTTAGATACAACATCTACATTATAACTATAAGCAATTGTAATTTACTACAACAAAAACAAGTTAACAAGATTTAACTCCTTTTATTACTAGCAAACCTCCACGTGATACCTCTATATAATCGGATTTCACTATATAATATTAACTACCCAATCAAATGAACCTAGAGACAAAACATTATAACACAATCTCAGGATGTAACTTACATGTAGCATAATGCACATTCGCCCCTCATTTACTATGATCAAGTTTCTACCTACTCTAGCAATCTCTAGAACAATATATGTGAAACACATCATCAAGGTCAAAATCCCACTCTAAAGATATCTTCTTTCTATTAAAAGGTAGTGATAATACATTGTTCTCTAATTGATCAACAACATGGCCCTTATGCTTAAATCTTCTACCCTCGTGAACCTTTATCTTATATCAATTCAACTGCTTTAGGCACTATTTCCTCATGATCCATATGCTTGTAATGAAAGCACATCACATCTAAACTTCTAGAATTCTCTTCAAAACTATCATCATCACTACATATCTTTAGCAATTAGATCACTTGCAACCTTATTATTGGTGAATCTCATCTAACAAATTAATTGGTCTTTACTTAATATGTTGCTCTGTTAATTGTCTTTATTGGATGAAGCAAATTATTTATGACTATGGAGATTAAATTTAAGCCCTCAAAACTAGAACTAATCTAACAATCCAATCAAATTACAAGGTCAAATTCAAAGTCAACCCTTTACATGCTTGAAACTTATGGCCATAAATGATATACACATTACCTGAACTTCAATTTAACAATTTCGATCGAATTCACCTATTACTTTCTATGACCTAAATATAGCCAATTAACATAAGATATTGCAAATGAAAAAAATTATATACACATATACAGAGCATATTATATTATGTATATCAGATTTTCAATTCAAATCAATAATCAATCAATCAAATTACATATTAGCATCAATTATAAGTTGAATAAACCAAATTAATATAAAATAACACAAATCAAACATCCAATAAATGAAGTAAGTGGCACCATTCAACTACGACCAATAGCTAACCCCCTTAAATTTAATACAAGCTTAATTACTAAACATCAAATTTCCATAAATAGAACAATTAAACCAAAAATTTAGAGAACTTACCTCAAATGTAAATCAACTTGTTCTTAATATTGAATTAACCTCCAAAATGGTAGATTTACACTTCTCCAACATTTCTTGCAATTAACACCAAATTACTACAAATTAGTATTGTAGAACTATAAATCGAAGAATTGTACTTAATTTATAACAAATCTAAACCCAAATGAAGAAGAAACCTTGATTGAGCTCACCTATGGATTCGAGATGTCCACTCCAACTTCAAGACTTCAATTTCTCCAAATTTATTGAAATCACAACATAAGAGTAATTGATCTCATCAAGAAATCTCAAGATTAACCTCAATTAAGCTAAATAGGAAAATTACTCACCAAATTAGTTTGAGAACCTTGATTAGATCCTTCAATCTCCTTAGAAATGATCTACTTGAGTATGATTTGAGAAAGTTAGGTTTACTTCTTCCTTGGTGGTGGTATGATAACTAAAGAGGAAGAGGGAGGAGCTTAATTCTTGAGTTCTCCAATTATTTAAAATATCCACTTATTATGACCAACATTTCCTCCCCTATCTTCTAAAATGAAATTACTAAGCTATCCATAGCCACTATGTACTAAATATTAAGGTTAAAATAATGATTATCAATATTCCACCTTAAAAATATTTTGATCAATAAATTTGCTAAAATACCCCTACTTATTCAATTATAAGAAAGGTTATTTTAGTGAATTCTTTCTTTTGCTCTTAACATAAATAGATAAATTCTTGCACTTACCATTTTAACCTTAGCATTTCAATTACTTTTAGAACCATTTGAATTACTTTTTAACTTCGAGGTATCTCAATTGTGGCAACCCAAAGTTATCATGACAAGAGTGAGCCAAAGGAAGTATTTTTCTTAATAGCTTTAGAGATGATGATGAGGTAATAGCTTCTTTCCCATCTTCTTCAATTTCTTACAATGAATATGAGGACAAGTATAATGAGTTGTAAACTAAACTTTATAAATTTCTTAAGAAATGTAACTTATTAAAAAGCATGCTTGAAGAAATTGGAAATGAAGTAGATATTTTTCAAAGTGAATTTGATATCTTCAAAGTTGAAAATAAGAAACTGAAAGAATAAAGTGAATTTTTTGTCAAATGAAATTGTGTGTTCAACACAATCCCATTACTTAGGGAAGAGAGAGAAAAGACAAAAGAAGAAGTAAAATGAAGTTGAGGAGAACCAAGAGAAGCAATAAATTTGTAAGTCAAGCCTAGTACCTAACTTAGACTAAATTATTATGGATTCTGTTGCTAGATGGCTATTCAATTTTGGAACCAACAAGAGTAGCAAGCTTCTTTACAAATTCAAGTATTGTGGATTTCTCTTAATGCAAGTTGGCAACTCTTGCCTTACTCTCTCCTCCTACCTCGGAGCTCATCCATTCTTGAATGATGCTACGGTTAATCTACAACAATTTGCCAAGTCAATGAAACTCTTTAACAAACTGTAAGCTCAAGATGATGAAATTATTTCTAACATAAGAGATTAGCGATTGGTATTTGCAATTTTCACTATGATATAATACATGATTCTAGCTCTTCTTAGGTTATAATTATTAGGATAATGTTACGATTTATACTTTAACTTTGTCGCTTTTTATAATTATAAACCTAAAATTTTAATTTATCTAATTATACACCTAATGGAAGATTTAGTTATCATTATTTACATTTTAATTAACTCTAATTTGTATCGTTGATCTAGTCAACACAATCAACAAATATAGCAGCCTAGCACCTACAACCTTAGAGAGGTGCAAGCAACTTCGTTAGGGTTGTAAATGGCTAACGATACAGTCACCGATGAGTTTTTTAAAGTAAATCACGACCAACTATTATATAGAGGGTGGTCATGATCACTTATCGAGAATCGTGCAAACCCCCTAAGGCCGATAGCAACCACATCAGCTGATTATATTAATTAGACTAATAAAGTAAATTAGAATTAACTAAGGTGTACATAATGAGAACAAAGTTTTTAATTAAGTATATAATTAGACAAGTTGCAAGTTGGAACTTTAAGTGTATAATTACAAAAAGCAGTAAATTTAAAGTGTAAATTATGATATTAACTCAATATTTACTCCCACTTCAAAAACAAAGAAAATTGAAAAAAATATATATATAAATCCTGATGTGATAAATAAAGGTAACAAGGATATGGAAATGCTTATGGTCAAATAAAGAGAAAACAATAATAAAAGTGGTATAAAATTTAACCATAAGTATAAAAGTAGAGAATATAAGGTAGGAATTACATACAAAGGTGTAAAATAAAGAATAGTGATAAAAGGGGGGTTTTTTGTGAATAGTTTTGATTAATAAAAATATATTCCCCTTTTTTCAGAGTCATAGATAATAAAATACCCGTATTCATAGTAGCATAGATCGAAAATTAAACCTCAAAATATAGTTTTATCCAATAGTATTTTATAACTTTAAATGCCAAGTCCCTAAATATAGAAATTCTTTGGTATTTCAAAGACTCATGCATATTGTTAAAGTTAATCCTCCCAAATAATCTCAACATTTTTCATTTTCCAACCATTGGTTGGTTGCAACGTGAAGTGTTTTTTAAAAGCAACAAAAGGCTATTTTTCTTGATTTTAGTAAAGCAAGATATATTAGGTAGGTAGTGCTTAATATAAAAATAAGATTAAGGGAAATGCTATCCAGTGTCAAAGTCATTAAATGGATAAATCGCCAATTCCAAATCCAATGCTTAAATGAGAAGCAATTATGAACCCTATAAACCATCCCAATTGGAATGGTGATATCCTTATTTGGATTTAAAACCCTATTCAACTCTTTTGACTTTAGACAAGTGTCTTTTGAGGTGGATACCTAAATGTGAGGTTTGGTTTTTTGAAAAATTTTAGGCTGGATAAAATCGAGTGGTAGGTTTAAACTTCTACATGGACACAAACTAGAGCTAAAGTTACGGAAAAAGGAAAAAAATAAATCAATAAAAGGGAATTAGAGCTGAAGCTCATGAAATTCCTAAGTTCTTAAATCGTCGAAAAGTTTCCATCTCTGTCTAATATTTATTCTCGCTGTTTGCGCCATCCATTGCTTCCCTCCCAAACATTCAGTTTTGTTAATCAAACATATAATCACAGGCATAGGGGATCTTTTAGATGAGGAGGAGGCCATGTAGGTTATAAAGACTGAGGCTATGGATCACCTCTTTATTATGGCCACAATCATTGCCCAAATCATACTCAAAAAGATTTGTTAAGATTTACACGAGCGCAACTACTACCCATATTATCTCAATAATTGCCAAAACCGTGCCAGATCGACTACGAAAGCATTGTGATCAATTATGACCTTAGCAATCACTCAATCAAGTGGCTCTTACTTACTGTTAACTTTGCCCTCGTAACACCTTTGTCTATCGCTCTTCAACCTATGTTTCATCTAAATTTAAGATGCATTTCAACTACGATTGTGGTGTATAAAGTTATTGTTACTAGTGATAGTAGTAGTACTTCGAGTAATAAGATGGTTAGTTTAGCAAATGTTTGTTGTATATTATTTCATAATTTTAGTACCATTTACTAAAATCTAAAAATACTAGCTCTCACGAATCAAACAAGACACCGTAGAATGTCTGACGCCGCATGAAGCTAACTTTATTATACTATAATCACCTTTTTAACACCAACACCAAACGAGAAATTGAAACAATAGAATTCCATAAAGTTTGCCGATAATTTCTCTCTCCATATTGTCGTTGAAAAGAAAACAAAACTCAACGAGATACAAATATTTACGTTCACCTAAATAAGAATATACATGCATACATACATACATACTTACATACATACATCTAACAAGTAACAAACCAATTAAATTAAACAAAAAAAAAAAAAGAAAGAAAGAAAGAAAATAAAGAACTAACTAAAGTAGTAAGAGTCGAGCTACGAATCCAGTAACGTTTGTAATTGTACATCCAAGTCGTCCCTACGAACAAAAGTGCCATGAAATCCATAAGGCACTCTAGTCTTCAATTTCACTGAAGCCACTTCCTTCATGTCCCTAGCTCTCACTACCACAAACTCCGACCTCTCTCTCTCCTCATCCCTAACAAAACTCAACAAATAGCCATCTCCATCATCGTCCTCTTCACAAGCTTTTCTCGTACCATTGTCGGGAACATAACACGGCTCGCCTCCGAATTTCCCGTCACCATACAAAAATTTGATCACGTCTCCTGTGTCCAAATCAACCTTAGCCATCCCACTACACCTAGGCCACGGTTCTGCTATTGCCATATAAACATACCTCGTTTTCATCCCTAATAATTCCTGGTTCACCTGGCCCGCTTCCAAATTCAACCCCGAAACCACCACCCGTCTTTCGGATTCACCCGTCGTTAGATTAACCCGGATCATCGATAGTTCGCTTCGTAACTTGTCGTGTTTATATTCGTTAAAAATGGAATCGGGTGGGTTCATGCATGATCCTAGGATATTAACAATTGTATCACCGGTTTCATTTTTCTCTTCCCATGAATTCCACAAATGGAAGCAAAAACAATTCGGTACCTCAATCCAATTAATATTGGAGGACTCATCCGTGGCGATTTTTGGCAAAAACCCGAATCGCGACCGTTTTTCCTGATCATAAACAACGGGAGAACCACCGCTCACCATCTCTGATAATTTAAACACGACCTGATAATCAGGAATTACAACAAAATTTTTCGTAATCGCAAAATCATGGATCATCGTAGGTTGATTTAGTGATATATTAATGTCACGCGACTTTCGACCAGCTTTATCGAACCGAATATAACTCAGATAGGGTTTTTGTATGATGTCGTAGCTTAAAGTGTGAAGATCCCCCGTAATAGCGTCCACGTTTGGGTGCGCTATCATGGATCGGTTTAGCTGGCCGTTAAAGCTGAACCGTCCGACTGTTTCGAGATCACCATCAGTTTTGATCTGCACGTGATAGGGCATGTCGTCCTCTGACATTGCTAACAAACGGCCGTTAAAATAAATGAGACCGGCGTTAGCCACGCCTGAGCCGTGAGAGCCGTCAATCAACCCGAGTCCAGCTCGAGCCAGGTATAAACCAATACGGGCCAATCCCGAGTGCCCGTGCAGCTCACCGACCGCTTTTGGGAAAACCGGCTTGCCCAGTTCAGCTTCTTGCACGAGCCGGCTGGTTCTAGTGAACCGGCAGCTATAGCTGGCTTTATTGTCCAAGCCAAAAGTAACGGCGTGTATCATGCCGTCACCGTCAAACAGATGATGACCGCCTGCGGGTGGGAACATGGGATTGGCTCCGTTACGGACGTAAGTGCCACGTAGGCAAGTGGGTATCTGGCCCACCACTTCTAAATTATGCTGAACCGGACATTCCTGAACCGGTGCAAAGTTTCGAGACATTTGAACCGCCGGGTCAACCGTTTCTGGAAGCTTTCGTTTCTTTTCAAATGGAACCAAAATTGAGTATTCTATTTTATCCAGTGCTGAGGCAAGCAGTTTTTGCAATGGGTTTAATTTTGGTGGGTGGATGGGTTCTATCGTGCTTAATTTTAGTGGAGGCACGGGTTGAGATGGTGGTTCCACCGTCAACAGTGGCAGCAGAGGTGGCGGTGGCAGTCCCGGACGTGGTGGGGAGTTTAATTTTTTGAGGGTTTGTGGAATTTTGCATGGATAGATGAGAATTTTGCATGTTGGAGATAAAGATTGCATCGAATTTTGCATTTTTGGTGCGTGTGGAGGTGTTGGTTTAGGATTTGGAGTAGCAATTGTTGAAAAGGTGAAGTTATGAGAAGCTTGCATGGTTTCAGATTAATGCCGAGAAAATTTGGTGGTTTTAAGGATGTCTCGTAATATGTCGTTTGTTTACACATTGTGGGCTATCTGTTATATATAGCAAAACTTTAAGGTAGGTTTTATGAAAGGCACTTGGCTTCATGGGGGTGCACATGGAGAGAGAGAGAGAGAGAGAGAGAGAAGCGGGTGTGTCTGATACCATCGGACCATGTTTTATTACACTATCTAAAATAAAAACTGCAATAATAATATGGTTTATTTGTATAAGATGAGAAATTATAATTTTCTGTAAACTAAGCTTAAAAGAATAATTCCAGGTGAAATTTGAACTTGATATGTAATAATAGCATCTTTATCAATTTTATGTCTCTTATAAACCGATAAAAGAAAGAATTTCCTCTTTTTATAAACCGATAAAAGAAAAAATTCTGAAGTTTTAAAAGATTATTCCATATTTGATTTATTAAACGCAGAAGAAGTAGCTAATGTAAACAAATTATCTTCTAAAAGATATAGAGGAAAATTGTATCTTATTTATATCAACGAACTTAATTATATATATTCTTAGAAGAACAATCATTACTTTATGTTGACAAATCAGTGATGCAGATACACCATTATATATATATATATATACATAAAATATATAAAAAGTTTTTGAACATAGAAAGAGAATATGTATAGATCTTGTTTGTCGCCATTTGCTTCTTAAATTTTATATTAAAAAGGTTCGGGAAACGATTTATGTGTGTTCTCTTCTTCAATATCATTCATTGAATAATTGTTCTCAATTCGTTCTGATTAGATACGTGGAAATCTATCCAGATGCATGCAGAACAAAGCACCTAAAATTATTAAGATAGAGAAAAAGAAGATAAGGATACCAGCATGGTAAATCACATGAAGCCATCCGAAAGTTAAAATTCTAATGCTATCCTTAAATGGTGTTCCTATAAGCTTTAAGCCACTTGTTAAAGAACTAAAAATACATTTAAAATTTTTTACTATTAACTTATATTTTTTTTTTTAAACACTTGAATCCGATTAATATTGTCATATATATATATATATATATATATATGAAATGAGTCTCATACTTTATATAGCTCTAGAAAAGTTATATGAAGACAATATGGTATCATGATTTTAAAAAAGTGATTAAAAGGAAAAACAATCGGTCTAAGCTAAAATATACAAATGACACCTAAAAGAATTGATAGAGATTACCAATACAGGCATAAAAGTTCATAACAACCAATACTGATTTTTATATTTAAGATTTTATTATTTTCATTATTTTAAGATAGATGTATTTTTATAATTTTTAGCAAGTAGATATATTTTAGGTTTAAGAAGTATTTTTAGTATTTTTTATTTTATAAGGCTTATTATTAGCCATTGGATTTGATTTACATCCTAAGGCCTATATTTATTTTATCTTTATATAAATAGTATTTTTTTTTAGAGTTTTGAACAATTGAAAAATTAATTATTGAATTGAATAAATTTTTTTTAAGAGTGAAAGTAATTTCTTTTTTTATTGATAATGTGAGGCCATCAAATATATCTCTTATATTTTGATTGCAGCCCAAAATTTCTTATTTGAAGTTTCACTTCAATACATGTGATATTTTGTCTGATTGCAAAGATTTTGGCATCGAAATTCTTAAAGTTCACGAAATGGTTCTTGGATTTTGGAGAAATCAATTAATATTGCTTATTGGACCGCGACCACTTCGAAAACCTGATTTCATTGTCTCAAAATACTCGACCTTCACGTTGACAAGTTGAGAACACGGCAAAGTTAGGACCTAAAGTCACATTGCATTATTATTGATTGTCAGTGTTGGGTACCAAAGACAGATTCGGAAATACTGACGCGGTGACCATCAACTCATTGATACAAAGCTGAATTCAATTATCAAGAACTGCATTCTAATAGGGAGGTTAGATTTTTTTTTTTTTTTTATCGGCATTTTTTATTATAATTTGTGTTTAATTTGATTTCCATATCTGTAAATGATTTCTTTCTATCAAATATAAACCGACTCCGTTGTCCTACAACAAATTTGGTATCAAAGCCTAGATTAGTCTATATTCTTGAAAAAAAAAAAGAAAAAACCCATTCTTTCTTTGTTAAAAAAAAATATATATTTTCTTTGCATACCATTACCAAAAAAAAAAATGTCCAATAGTGGAAAAAAACTGTAGTGGTATAACTTTTAAGAATGACTCGCCTGTAGAAGATAATTCCACCGAACAATTGAGTTAAATATTGTCTAGAATGAACGAGCTTACAACAACATATGGTACAATGAGTTGCCAATTAGAGACTCTTAAGAATCGCATAAAAGTCCTAAAAGCTGCTA
>JAMXBB010000001.1:27652710-27723576 GCA_024138015.1 Lumnitzera littorea
AATAATTATAAAGAAGAGGTGTGCATACCAAATAAATATAATTTGGAAAGTAACTTTTAACATGATTTTACATTTGGGCTTAGAATAGTTATACGCCCGTCCTGGTGTGGAGCCATGCACGGAAAATTTTGCTTATACTGGTAAGACAGTACATTACGTTATCATTAAAAATAGTGAAACTATAAATTTCTCTCGTAGCAGCTTTATTGTTGGTTGCTTCTCCCACGTGTAAGAACCCCAAAGGTTCACATCCCTCCGACAGGGAACGTCTCTTTTTCTCTCTTTTTTTTTTTAAATCAATGTAATATTTATTAATAATATAATGATATTTATTATATTATACAAACATAATATTTAGTGATATTAAAATTATATTTATAAAATATAAAAAAATAGTGATTTAGAAGTTATAATATAGAGCCGACGAAAATATAAAAAATTGTTAGAAACTTCGATGAAAAAATTTAAAAATAAAATTTAAAGTTCTTTAAAGTATAGGGTTTTAAAAAAAAAAAAAGTTGATGCAATCATATAAAAAAATTTTAGAGTTTATATGAGATAAAGATGGTCTCATGATATATAAATGTTATAATTGAATATTTTCAATTTTAAGATTTTTAGCAAATGTTGAATATGGGAAGGAGATTATAGTATTTACACTACAAATGGCAATAGAAAGAAATATTTTTTGGTTATGAAAAATAGTCCATTATGTTATATATTATTAGTAAACAAATAGTTTTATTCGACTTCACATATAAGAATATGATTTTTATCTATTATTAAACTGATAGTTTTATTTAACTTCATATATAAGAATATGGTTTTTATATTTACTTTTATAACCTTATTTTCACTACTTTTATTGGTAATTGCTTTTTCAATAATCAATGCAATTAAGAATATTCTATTATTATTAAATAGATTGTTTCATTCAACTCCACTTATAAGAATATGGTTTTAATATTTACTTTTATAACCTCATCTCCCACTGCTTTTATTAATAAATGCTTTCTTCGTAATCAACGTAATTAAGAATATTTTATTATTATTAAATGGATAGTTTTATTCAACTCTACGTATAAGAATATGGTTCTAATATTTACTTGTATAACCCCATCTCCTATTACTTTTATTAATAACTGCTTTCTTAGTAACCAATATAATTAAGAACACGATTAAAAATATCTATATGATTTCAATAGGCTTTTTGATAGTTTTGCTTAAGCTTTTACCAGTTTTTTTTTTTTTCCTGTTAGATTGCTTTTTACTTAATAATGTCACTCCAACCTTTAACTTTATCGAAGAAAACTTTCTTTTAACCATCTATTAAAAAATCATGTCTTAAA
Organism: Lumnitzera littorea; assembly: GCA_024138015.1. Taxonomy (NCBI): domain Eukaryota; kingdom Viridiplantae; phylum Streptophyta; class Magnoliopsida; order Myrtales; family Combretaceae; genus Lumnitzera; species Lumnitzera littorea. Next base: position 27,654,060 of record JAMXBB010000001.1, read on the forward strand.
AATCTTAAATACAGGAGAGATTAAATATTTGACGTTTCATTACACATATCTATATCTATACTAATTAAGGGGAAGAATTGTTGCATTACATAATTATGCAATAACCATTTCATATTTTCAATTTTCAAAAAGAAAATTGCAAAAGCTTCTTTTATATATTTTTTTTTAATTTTATATTAATATTTCATATATACAATGAGAATAAATATTCAACTTTTAATTTCATAACTATTTTGTACTTTTAAGAAACATTTATCTTATAGATGTTTCATTTTCATCATTTTTATTAATAATTAGATATATAATTATATTATATTTCTATTTTTAGTTAGGTATATTTAATTGTTGCACACTCATCGGTATTGATTTTATTGAAACACTAAAGTAGCTAATCAATGGCATTATTCCCTCGAGAGTAAGCATATCCAATACTATGCTTATTCCCCCTCTCTTTCAAAACCCCTTAACAAACCAATAATTAATGTAAACCACTTTCCTTTTCCAACCTATTCCCTTCCTTCACCTTCCTGAATCCTCGGATCTATTACCACTAATCTCAATATCTGTAATTCCACGGTTATTAATCTCTGAACTAACGTTGGATCTTGCTTGATTTATGTTAAAGAAAATGTCATTTACTTTTACCTTCAACGTTGCACTTCATTTTGGGTTGTGAGCTTTAGAAAAATTAGATTCCCTCGTAGGAACGGACGCAACTGGAAAGCTGGACTTAGAATATTTAAATTCACATCAAAATAATGCATAGAAAAAATAATTATTTGTTATTATAATTATAATGCATTTTATGTACATAAACAGATTTTATTAATAAGTGTACCGGTAACACAATCTAATACTTAATAAGAAAGAAAATTAAAACTTTATCATGAAGTTATTATGGTGGTTGGTTTACTTTGTAAAAGATGAGATGAATAAATTTTCAATTTTTTCTTTAAGTGTATATATATAAATATCAATGAAAATATAGCTATCAATTTATAAAAAATAGAGTCTATTGATAGGAGATTATGGATATAGGTCTCTTAGGTCCATATTGCCTCAATCTGGTCTTAGATTGACTTGTTTAGGCCCATGTCCGATGTGATCTCTCCTTAATCAACCTACTTGTCCAGTCTCACATCTGAAGATAGTTCAACAGGCTTCATGGTGGATAATGCATTATTCTTGACTTGACCTTAAGTCGAGTGCCACATGAAAACATTATTAGATAAGGTTAGACTTGATTAATAACCAAATCCCTAAATCTTTGGGATACGACCATTGGCACAATCCCCACTCTTCAAGCTTAATGGATACCTCAACGTGCAAACATGCTCCTTGATTCTCTTCAACTTCCCTCTATAAATAGCAAAACACCATAAACGATAAACTACCTTTATACTCATTACAACTCCTAAGCTCTCTAGCTCTCTTGTACTTATATGTTCCTATTTTCTCTCTCTTAAATACGGACTAATTTAAGTATTAAAATGGCCACGCCAAGCAATACTCTAGTGCCCCTCATTGTGCTCTATTTTGTAAGCCTACAACCAGCTATACCAAGGCCTAGCACATCTTAGTTTAGCGGCAAAATCCTACCAATGACATTTAGCGCCATTCATAGAGACAAACTCATATTTTGTTCAAATTCCCCATTGTTCAACCCTTTCAAATACCCTTCATTTGACCAAACATTTTGAGAATTAGCAACCTAAGAGAAACCCTGGATGTGGTTAATAGTAACTAAGTCCCAGTTGGTTGACTCAACAATCAAGACCAGCCAACTATCAACCAATGATGACTGGAGAACTTGGAAAGGACACTTGTGCTAATCCTAGCTAAGAATGTAAAATTTGAGGCCTAAAATAAGTAGTTAAAAGCCAAGTTAAATGAGCTAGAGAGATAGAGTAAGGCTAGTATGCCCTTCATGATGGATGCCTCAAACACCAGAGGTGATTGAAACCCTCTGCCACCTCATTAAGAGGAGAATTGAGTTCCTTCACCACCCTTGACTATACTAAATCATCAAAAACAATTTGCAGCCCTTTTGTGATAGTACGCTTACTAGAAATGAGCATGTGAGCTATTAGCATGGGGTGTAGCCCAATTTGTGGTGCACAGTTCACATTTAGCTAACAACACCAACATCAATGAATCTAAAGAGATGGTGAAGAAGCTTTTTGAGAAGTAGGAAAGTAAAGCTATTGATGGCGTTGGCTAAGTTGCCAGCAACAAGACTCCCTTTACTAAGGAAGTCCAAGGCGGATCCTTCCTCCCAACTCTAAACTGCCTACGTTGGACCAATGTGATGATACTGGAGATCTGCATGGCTACTTACTCCATTTCTGTACCCTAATGAACTTATACAGTCATAGAGATGCAATTATGTGTAAGGCCTTCCTTAGCATGTTAAGGAAGGCAAGTTAGGCGTGGTTCAACCACCTCCTAGAGAACTCTATCCCCTCTTTCAACAAGCTCACTCATCGTTTTAGTCTTCGCTTCCGAGATAGTAAGCCTCCATTCAAAGAAACATTATCCTTATACTTAATTCACTAGAGGAAAAAGGAGACCCTTCAAGAATTTTTTGCATGGATTAACAATGTCATAGTTGAGATCCCTTAATTGAATGAGGGAGTTATGATCCATGTCGCTTAGCTCCACATCCGTTTGTTAGGGGACTCTTTCCACTTCCTCTCCAAAAGACAGCTAAAGACCTAGGTAGAATTTTAGTAGAAGGCCCAAAAATACATGGACTAAGAGGACAACAACCGCATGTGGAATGAGGCCGACTTGGAGGAGTTGGTAGGAAGAAAGGAAAAGGATAAGGGGTCCATTAAGCACAACCTAAGCGGCAAAGCTTCTGGCCATAATGATGATAGTAGCTTCAAGGATAAGAAGTGCCTACTGTCCATCTCGACGTATACATAGCATATGCCTTTAAATCGACCTCTTATACTGGTGTACATTGAAATCCATGGAAGGAGATTGCTCCCCCGACTTGTAAAACTAAGGAGCAATCCCAATCGTAGGAATTCATATAAGTACTGTCAATTTCATGAAGACTACTACTATACCTTAGACTTCCAACTAGAGAATACAGTTGAGAACGTCATTCAAATGGAATTTTATAAGGAGTATATAGCCATCACAAACAATCGCATCGAACAACCTGCTTAAAGATGGTGGACCAAGGAGGTTCGAGAAGGAGATGATAACAACTACCATCATAATTAAGCCTCCAACAACATAATCAATATCATAGTTAAGGGAACCTACCTTAAGAGCAAGCCAAGCTCTAGCGCCTCGATTAACACCCCAATTAAAGTTATGATAGTAAGGGAGGAGGTAAAGGAGAGATACCTTTATCTCCTTCTCTAACGAGGACTTGGAGGTAGTCAAGACCCCCTATTAGGATGCCCTTATGATAAGCACAAGGATCTCATATTTCGAGGTCCTTAAAATAATGCTAGATACGGGCAACTTTATTGACATCCTCTTCGAGCATACTTACAACAAAATGTAGAAAAAGCTGCCTTACCGAATGAAGCCATATCACCATGATCTTATTGTCTTAAAGCATCACTACCCTCGATATGAAGCTTAGTAATGATGACAATGTTGTTAAGTAGCCTGTCGAGTTTGTAGAGATGGATTGCTTGTTCCCTTATAACGTAATACCTATGCAACCAAGCTTAACCGATTTCAAGGTCATCACATCATTCTTCCACCTCAAGTCAAGTTCCCAACACTGACTAAAACAGGAATTTACAAATGTGACCAAAAGCTCTCTAAGGAACTATATGTAAAGGTAGCCAGAGGAGATGGCATCTTCATATTGGAAATCAAACCAATAGAGAAGCCAACTGACAAGGGTAAATTGGGTGAAGAAATAAAGGAGATACAAATTTGCAGTAGCCCTAATCAAACTATACAAGTGGCTACCTCAATACCCATCAACCTTAAAGAGGTGATTGTCCATCTTTTTGGACTAATGTGGACCAATTCACCCAATTACCATCTAACATGCTAGGCATATCTCCTAACCTAGCAACACACAGCCTCAATATTAATGAGAACATCCAACTTATCAAGCAAAACAAGAGGCATTTTGCTCTTGAACAATGGGTCAAAATAGAGAACAAGGTGAAGAAGCTACTCAAGGTTGGCTTCATAAGGGAGGAAAGTACCCAACCTAGCTAGCAAACGTAGTATTAGTTAAAAAGAAGAATAGGAAGTGCCAAATGTGCATTGATTACACCAACCTCAACAAAGTCTACTTAAAGAACTGTTTACCCCTCTCAAGAATCGATTAACTAGTGGATTCTACATCGGCCTACATGTTGTTAAGCTTTATGGACTCCTTCTTTGGCTATAACTAGATTAAAATGGACCCAGATGATGAAGCCCACACCTCCTTCATCATCAACTATGGTACTTATTGCTACAAGGTGATGCCCGTTGCCTTAAAGAATATCGAAGCCACCCATGAAAGGATGGTGATGGATCTATTCAAACCTCAACTCAAGTGCAACATGGAGGTGTATGTTGACAACATGATCATCAAAAGTAAGCAGCCTAACAACCATGTCCAAGATTTGTAAGAGGCCTTCAATCAGATGAGGAAGTATGATATGAAGCTTAACCCTTATAAACGTATCTTTGGGGTAGTTAAGTATACGGGAGAAGAGGAAGCACTATTAGGAGACAACAAATGGGTATAGACTCTCCATATCAAAAGATCATCCACCTTAAGTGGAGAAGGAGCAAGATTGGTACTTATAGTGTCATAAAAGGCAACAATCTACTACACTCTGAAGTTTAAATTTGACACAAGCAATAATAAATTCAAATACAAAGCCCCAATCGCCAACCTCAAGTTGGCTAAACAAATTAGTTTAGAGCAACTAAAGATCTTCTCAAACTCCTTGCTCGTTGTCCAATAGGTTCTAGGTGAATATGAAGTAGGGAAGAATCTATGAGAAAGTATCTAGAGAAACTGAAGACTCTCTTAGTCGAGTTCCCTTCATGGAACATCACCAAGATCCTTCGAATAGAGAACATAGCAATTGATAGATTATCTAGATTCGTTTCGATAGGAATATCGAGACTCAAGGCAAAAGATAAGAAAATGTTTGTGGAGTACCTATCGAATGTAAGCTCTAAAGCCAAGCCAAGCAACCATAGGATTGAACTTAGAACTTAAGATTTAGGGCGATCGGTTAAAAGATCCGATCAAACCCAAATTATAAACTATTGAAAGAAATATTAGTAAAAATGACCCCGTAAACTTAAATTTAAGAAAATAAATAGTAAAATAGGAGACTATAAAATTTTCAAATTTTAAGCATAATAATTGCTAATTACCAAAAAGGCGAAAAGTGTAATATAATAACTAATAAATTACTAAAGATAGATTATATGTATACTAAAAATTTTAAAATGACCAAAATAATAATTAGGAATGTTCACGTGTACCCCACATATATTTACATGTAGATAAAAATACGCGAAATTACCTAAATTGGCTAAAAACTAAGCAAATAATTAAAGAAAATTATAAAATAATTATGGAAAAATCAGAAAAAAATCAGAAGAGGATAAGATGATCTAAATCAGGTCGTGGCAGGTCCAAAGCTGCAAAAGAAAAATCAACCAATAAAATTTGAACAACCTAAAAGCCAAAAATTTAGGAAAATGGACAAAATCTTGTCAAAATTAATACATATTAATTACAAAAAATGTCTATAAATAGGAGAAAATTTTCCCAAAATCATTTGGTCAGTTTAGCATCTGAAAAAAATTAGAACACTGAAAAATTTGAGAGAAAATCCAAAAAATAAAAAAAAAAAGGGAAAACTGTGCAAATTAGGCAAGTGAACTAAACCCACCACTCACTACCACCTGGGACCGAACCACCACCACCACCCTACACTAGAACCATCGCCTAGACCGGCCGACAACCTTGGACCGAGTTTGGACGGCCAGAAAGTTTCGAACCGATTAGTCATTTATTCATCCCGATTTTTGAATAATTTTGTAAAATTAGTTATTTTTCCCAGAAAATTATGAAACTTATTATTCTGAGGTTTTATTGTATGTAGATTTAGGGAAAAATATTTATTTAGTTTAATTATGTCTAAAAATATAGGGTCCTTAACAAATTGTTCAAAACCGAGCATGATTAAACTGAAAAATAAATAGGCTTAGGAGTGTAGTTTAGAGCTCAAAATTTTTCTATAGGATGCTCATATGATGTAGAACAGTGCTATGAAGCCATTTTTTTAAAATTAATTTTTGAAATTTTTAAGTTAATTTTTAGCCTTAAAATGATGGAAAAATTAGGTGATTTGGGGTTAATTAGGTTATTAGGATGTTAATTACTGATTTAGATCTTAATTAAATGTTTAGGGAGGTTAATATCTGAAGTAGAACCTTAATCCTAGCCTTTGGAGTATTAAGTATGATTAATTAGGGAAATTAGGTAAGTAATATAAGAAATTAGTAATAAGTGAAATTGTAAATTAATAAATCTACAAAATTAGAGTTATTTAGATAATATTATAATAGAAATCAGAAAAATAATAAATCTGAAATAATATTTAATTTTAAGTAAATATCTCAAAATGTAAGATTTTCACACATTGGGAATAAATCCAATACCTCAATTAGGGTTAACGTGTACCAAATGGTTTAGAATACCAAATTACGACCCAATAGGATATTTGAATACCCGAGCGTAATGTGATTAATGTCACACTAAGATTCGAGCCTATTTAAGACTTAAGAATTAAAATTAGAATCTAGTTTAGGATTCGAACCCCGAAATACAGTACAACGAATCATTAGTACGTTATAGGTATACATGGGGAAAATGAGTTACATTATGAATTAGAATAAGAATCCATAAAATATAAGTACTAAAAAGACCTATTTGTATTATAGGACACCTAGAGACAAATCAGCTCGCGACTAAGGGATCGAGGGATCGAGCGATCGAGCGATCGAGCGATCGAGCGATTTCAAGTAAGTTGGGTTATTGTTTATTGTAATAGAGTACTAGTTTTGTAATACTCGGAGACTTAGGCTTGTATATGATTGTGATTGTAAGTAGTTTGCACATGTGTTTGATGTATCTGAATTCGTGCTGAAATTTGTATTGTGAATGATTTTGTGACTGATTGAATTGGTATGAAATTGTTTGAACACCCTAAACGGAATTTAATCTTAGTCGACCCTAATAACCAAAAATATCACGCATTGCAACCCGTTAGGGGATCATAGGATTCTCCAACCAAATACCGACCCCTTCGAAAGGGATAGCGCAGGATTGCAAAATGGTCCCTTCTTCATCCTCAGTCGAACTAAGTGACAAGAGAGGAGGTCGCGGCGGGGGTGAAGTCAATAGTTCGAAGGTAGTTGCGGGAGGAGCGAGGTCTCCATTACACAAGCCTGGGTTTGGTTGTGAGCTGCTGCATAACATGGAACTCCTCAACCCGGATTAGAGTGGGTGAAATTTCTCTGATTTCACAACGGACCGAACTACGTTGTGCGATGACACTTGATTGTTGCATTGCATGAAAATGATTGTTTGATAACCCTGTTTGTGCTTGTATGCATTCATGAGTCTCCAATTCAACTTACTGAGCTGTAGTTGCTCATACCCTTATAGATCATCTTACAGGTTCTGATTTGTGATCACTTCAAGTACTATGCCGCCCTACAATTACCCAGAGGTTAGTCCTTTTGAAGCTAAGTGTGTGAGGATCAAGTTACCTAGTATAATGTGTAACTAGACTGACCTTGTAGTTAAAGGTTAAAGATTGATAGTTATTCTGTAAATTAGTAAACTGTGGTGATTATGTAAAACTTCCTGGGAAGCTCTGTGGACTTACTTATAATTATCTATGTTTATGAGAAATTGTAATATTTATCATAATTGTAGTATAATTGTTAATCGAACTGTTTATTTCAAAGCGAGGAGTCGTCGACGCTTGTATAGATTATGTCTATGGTAAGCACTGTGAGGCCAGTTACTATCATAGAATGGTTTACACGGCAGGACTGTTGCGACTTTGCGACTTCGGGGCGTAACATCGAACAAGAGCATTAGTGATGTACCTAAGAGCTCAATTATTACTAGGTCTTATCATAGAGAATAATAACCAAGTGTCACCTTTGAGATATCGAAAAAAACTAGGATGGAAGGGTTAGCAAACACAATATCTTTTGTGGAGATACTCAGAGGATGCGACATATTAATAAACACAACATGACTTCACACTTCGCTTGATATGACTCATAAGCTAATATTAAGGTCCACTCGCCACGAATCTTAAGCTACTCAGCAAGATTAGATAAGAGTATGAAGAAATTGTACTCAAAGGGGGATATCTCACCAGACTAAGTATATTCAATAGTTGAAAGGATGCAAGATGCCTTGCAGCTATAATAAAAAGACTATTTATAGTAAGTCCTTTAAGGCAATAATACAAGTAAAGAAAATTACATAAAAGACAACAAAGAAGGAGATTCTTAAAATATACGAAAACGGTAAATAGGACAAATGATAAAAAGGAAATATAGTACAAATGCCAAAAAAGTATAGACAAGTGGCAACTTGTTAATGGGTTCATATTGGTGATTCTTAGGACATAGTAGCTAAGTTGTAATGAAGTTGTAATAGCTACAAATGGTTGGTATTTGGAACTGCCGAGACAAAAGAGGGAAGTTATTGTTCTGTAAGCTGAATAAGTAGAGCTTGGCATGTTGAGGCCTAGGCCTCAATACTTGGTAACTCGGCCTCAAAACTTGCCATGTCTATAGATTGGAGTTGGGTTCGACATGTAGTTGCCTCGGCCTCAACATTCAGCAAGTTGGCCTTGACATTAGGTAAGCCAATGACTAGGCAGGGGTCCATGCAGAGAAGAATGTGTCTAAGCTAAAACCTTAAGGAATTCGCCTACTATTCTTCTATGTACCGGCGCTCATTCTCAACAGGCTAATGTAAGAATATCCTCTTCGTGAGAGACTGTAGGCCTTAGAAGCATACGCAAGTAAGGAGGCCAAAGGTTAGTAGTCCAACAATTTCTCGAGGATGTTGAAGATTTTCCCTCAAATCTTGGTCTTCTTTTTCTTCAGGCACATAAGACGTTAAGTTGACAACGTTGAAAGTAGAAGATACTCCGTATTGTTCTGTTAGCTCAAGCTCATAGGGCATTATCATTGACACACCAAAGGATCTTAAAAGGTCCTTTCAACTTGGGGAATATCCTGTTCATCCTCTTCCTTAGAAAATGCTCCTTATTAAGGTAAATCCAGACAAGGTCTCTTGGGTTATAAATGACTCGCCTTCTTCCTAAATTTCACTATTCCTTCTATCGGGCTACAATCTTGGTTAGTTGCTTAGCAACCTTGTGATGCAATTTCTAGAACTCTTTGGTACATTGAAAGCCAGATTGACTTTCCCCTTGAGAGGTTAGATTGATAATTATATCCAAGGGTAAGTTCAGGTTAAGTCCATAGATGATCTCAAAAGGTAACCTTCCTGTTAAGCTATGAGTAGTGCGGTTCTTAGTGAACTCAATTATAGGTAGGTATAGATTCCAATTATGTAGATTCTTCCCAACAATAGCTTGAAGGAGGTTACCAACTATTTTGTTCACAATTTTTATCTAGCCGTCTATCTGTGAATGGCAAGAAGTATTGAACATGAGCTTAGTGTTGAGCTTCTTCCATAGGGTTCTTCAGAAGAATCTTGTTAACTTCGGATCATGATCAAATACAATACTCTTTGGTACTCTTTGGTACTCCATGCAACCTACAATATCCTATAAAAAGAGGTTAACAACAAATAAAGCATCATTGGTTTAGTGGCAAGGAATGAAATGACTCATCTTGCCAAATCGATCGACTACCACCATAATAGAATCATGTCTTCTCGGTGTTCTGTATAAGCTGAGCATGAAATCTATGCTCAGATTGGTTCATAGCCGTTCAAGTATAGGTAGAGGTGTGTACTCTCCATACGACTCCTTCCTTCCCTTTGCAAGTTTGCACACCTCATATTGTTCAAGTACTTAGTACACATCTTTCATCATCCCAAGCTAATATAAATGTTCTTTTAGCAACTTGGTTGTTCTCTTCTCAACAAAGGAGCCAGCTAAGCTTCTAACATGGGCTTCTTAGATAAGTAATTCCTTAGCAAAACCTGTAAACCCTAAAGCCAAGCCAAGTAACCATAGGTTTGAGCTTAAAACCCAAGGTTTAGGGCGATCGGCTAAAGGATCCGATTAAACCTAAATTATAAACTATTTAACAAAATACCAGTAAAAATGACCCTGTAAACTTAAATTTAAGAAAGTGAGTAGTAAAATAGGAGACTATAAAATTTTCAAATTTTAAGCATAATAACTGCTAATTACCGAAAAGGCAAAAAGTATAATATAATAACTAATAAATTAGTAGGGATAGATTATATGTATACTAAAAATTTTAGAATGACCAAAATAATATTTAGGAATGTTCACATGTACCCTACATGTATTTACGTGTAGATAAAAATACGCGTAATTGCTAAAATAGGCCGAAAATTAAGTAAATAATTAAAGAAAAATACAAAATAATTATAAAAAAATCAGAAGAAGATAACTGCAGCAAGATCAGGTCGTGACTGAAAAGAAAAAAAATTAACCAATAAGAATTTGCCAAACTAAAAGCCTAAAATCAAGGAAATGGGGCAAAATCCAGGAAATGGGGCAAAATCCCATCAAATTAATGCACATTAATTACTATGTTTGTCTATAAATAAGGAAAAAATTCTCAAAAGACATTTGGACAGTTTGTGATCTGAGAAAAATCGAAACACAAGAAAAATCGAGAGAAATTCCTGAAAATAAAAAAAAAAAAAGAAAACTGTGCAGATTAGCAAGGTGAACTAAAACCACCACCTGGGACCGAACCACCACCACCACCCTACACTAGGACCAGCGTCTGGACCGGCCGATAGTCTTGGACCGGGTTTGACGGCCAGAAAGCTTTGAACCGGTTAGTCATTTATTCATCCCGATTTTTGTATAATTTTGTAAAATTAGTTATTTTGCCCAGAAAATTATGAAACTTGTTATTCTGAGGTTTTATTGTATGTAGATTTAGGGAAAAATATTGATTTAGTTTAATTATGTCTGGAAATATAGGGTTCTTAAGAAATTGTTCAAAACCGAGCATGATTAAACCGGAAATTAAATAGGCTTAGGGATGTAGTTTGGGGCTCAAAATTTTTCTGTAGGATTCTCATATGATGTAGAACAGTGCTATGAAGCCCTTTTTTTTAAATAAATTTTCGAAAATTTTAAGTTAATTTTTAGCCCTAAAATGAGGGTAAAATTGGGTGATTTTGGATTAATTAGGTAATTAGGATGTTAATTACTGATTTGGATCTTAATTAGATGATTAAGGAAGTTAATCTCTGCAGTGGAACCCTAATCCTAGCTTTTAGGTACTAATTATGGTTAATTAGGGAAATTAGGTAAAGAATATGAGAAATTAGGAATATGTGAAAATATAAATTACTAAATTTAAAAAAATAAAGTTATTTAAATAATATTATAATTGAAATCAGAAAAATAATAAATCTGAATTAATAATTAATTTTAAGTAAATATCTTAAAATGTAAGATTTTTACACATCGGGAATAAATCCGATATCCCAATTAGGGTTAGAGTATACCGAATAATTAGAATACCAAAATTACGACCCAATAGGATATTTGAATACCCGAGCATAAGGTGATTAATGTCACATTGGGATTCGAGCCTAATTACGACTTAGGAATTAAAACTAGAATCTAGTTTAGGAGCCGAACCCCGAAATAAAATACAACGAATTATTAATACGTTGTAGGTATACATGAGGAAAATGAGTTACATTATAAATTAGAATAAGAATCCATAAAAATAAGTACTAAAAGGACCTCTTTGCATTATAGGACACCCAGAAACAAATCAACTCGCAATTTGAGGATCGAGCGATCGAGCAAATTCATGTAAGTTGGGCTATTACTTATTATAATAGAGTACTAGTTTTGTAGTGCTTGGAGACTTAGGCCTATATATGCTTGTGATTGTAAGTAGTTTGCGCATGTGTTTGATGTATCTGAATTCGTGCTGGAATTTGTGCTGTGAATGATTTTGTGACTGATTTAATTGGTATGAACTTGTTTGAAAACCTTAACCGGAATTTAATCTTAGTCGACCGTAATAATCGAAAACGTCATGCATTGCAACCCGTTAGGGGATCATAGGACTCTCCAACCAAATACCGACCCCTTCGAAAGGGATAGTGCAGGATTGCAAAATGGTCCCTTCTTCATCCTCAGTCGAACTAAGTGACAGGAGAGGAGGTCGCGACGGGGGTGAAGTCAATGGTTCGAAGGTAGTCGCGGGAGGAGCGAGGTCTCCATTGCACAAGCCTGGGTTTGGTTGTGAGCTGCTGCATAACATGGAACTCCTCAACCCGGATCGGAGCGGGTGAAATTTCTCTGATTTCACAATGGACCGGACTACGTTGTGCGATGACACTTGATTGTTGCATTGCATGAAAATAATTGTTTGATAACCCTGTTTGTGCTTGTATGCATTCATGAGTCTCCAATTCAACTTACTGAGCTGTAGTTGCTCATACCCTTATAGATCCTTTTGCAGGTTCTGATTTGTAATCTCTTCCAGTACTATGCCGCCCTACAATTATCCAGAGGTTAGTCTTTTTGAAGCCAGGGGTGTGAGGATCAAGTTATTTAGCATAATGTGTAACTAAACTGACCTTGTAGTTAAAGGTTGAAGACTATTAGTTATTCTATAAATTAGTAAACTGTAGTTATTATGTAAATCTTCCTGGGAAACTCTGTGGACTTATTTATATAATTATCTATGTTTAGTAGTAATTTGAGATAATTATCATATTTGTAGTATAATTATTAATCGAACTGTTTACTTCAAAGCGAGTAGTCGTCGACGCCTTGTGTAGATTATCTCTATGGTAGGAACTGTGAGGCCAGTTTCTATCATAGAATGGTTTACACGGCGGGACTGTTGCGACTTCGCGACTTCGAGGCGTAACAAAACCACTCGGCACACAAATTTGTTTACCTTTCATCAAAAACCCTTGGCTCAAATAGAACCCTTCCATTACTCCTCCTATGTTACATTTGACCACTAAGGGCCCAAAACACAGATCATGCTCATACTGATCAGGTAGGGTGTCAAACCTAAGTAACCTAGCCTGTAAAGTGGTGATAAGTATATGTTGGCGAAAGAGAGCGTCAAACACACTATTGGCTCTTCCCTTCTTGTATTCGATGACATAACAAAAAGTTTCTAGGAACTCAACTTACTTAACATAACGTTGAGAAAGTTTTTGTTACCCTCTAAGCTGCTTAAGAGATTCATGATTTGTGTAAATGATGAATTCTCTCAGCAATAAGTAGTGTCACCAGTTCTAAAGTGCTCAAACAAGGGCATTAAACTCCTTATCATATGCCAAGTAATTTAGTGTGGCCCCTCTAAGCTTCTTGCTAAAATAGGCAACTGGCCGGTGCTCCTGCATAAGGATAGCTCCAATGTTAACTCCAGATGCATCATACACTAGTTCAAAAACTTTCTCAAAGTCAGGTAAGACGAGTATTGGGGTTGAAGTGAACTTGGTCTTAATCTTATCAAAACTCCTTTAAGCCTTCTCAGACGAATTGAATTTAAAGTTCTTCCTAGTTAACTTAGTCAGTAGGGTAGCTATGGAACTAAAGTTCCAAAAGAATCTTTGATAGAATAAAGTTAGACCATAGAAATTCCTTACTTCAACAGCACTGGTCAACATTGGCCATTCAAGAATAACTTAGACTTTCTTATCGTTATACCTCGTCTAGAAACAATATAATCAACGAATATTACCTCACTTTAGCAGAACACACACTTCTTCAGATTGTTGAATAATGTCTTAACATGGAGGATATCAAATATAGATCTCAAGTGCACAACATGGGATATAAGGTCTACACTATATACCAAAATATCATTGAAGTACACAACAACGCATTTGCTAATCAATGGTCTTAAGACATGATTCATGAGTCACATAAAAGTACTTAGCTTATTTATTAGACCAAACAACATCACCATCCATTCAAACAGACCATCCTTTGTTTTGAAAGCGATCTTCTGTTCATCTCTGAGTCTCATTCATATTTGATGATAGGTTCTCTTAAGATCAATCTTCGAAAATACTCGAGCACCATACAACTCATCGAACATATCATCTAACCATAGAATCGGATTTCTATTCTAACCATAGAATCAAATATTAGTACTGAATAGTGATTTTGTTCATTGCTCAACTATTGATATACATTCTCCTTGAGCCATTCTTTTTTGGCACTAGGATAGCTAACACGGTATAGGGACTCATGTTTCTCAAACATATCTGTAGTCAATCAACTCATCAACTTATTTCTTTAGCTAAGTAGCTTACTCGAAGCTAAGCCTATAAGTAGGTCGGTTAGGCAGAGCAACTCCAGGTTAAAGGTCAATGCTATGCTTTATTCCTCTAATTGATGGTAAACCTCTCAACATCTCTGCAGGAAACAAGTCGGCATACTCTTATAGTCAAGTCTACACTTTGATAGGTAAAATTCTGACCTCTCTCAACTTTAGAAGTTTCTTGACTAACAAGAGCATACATTCTTTCATCTTGGCATCTCTGGAAAATTAAGCACAAGAAATTACTAAGGACTTCTGCTACAATGATTAAGTAATCTTCTCTTGCGACTCCTACACTTCCTTAAAGCTCATTAGAGTCAATATAACCTTCTTCCCATCCTTTTGAAACATATAAGTGTTCCTATATCCATCATGCCACACTCTCAAATCAAATAACCAAGGTCAGCCAACTAAGATATGTGAGGCACATATGGGTAGGACATCATATAGCACCTCACCCTTATATCTGCCACCAACAATAATTAGCACTTTAACTTACTTGATAACAAGTAGACCTCTCTTCTCATTGAGCTAATGAATCTTGTATAGTTTAAAGTGTAGGCAAGTCAGAAATTTCAAAGCTTTAACTACTCCCTATGCTATCACATTGGTATAACTCCCTCTGTCAATGATTAATGCACAAAGCTTGCCATTCACTTAATAGTTTATATGGAAGAGGTTCTCCCTCTACTCATTCTCATCATACACAAAGGTACTAAGAGATCGTCGTATGACAAAACAATATTCACGTCCTATTTTAGGTGGGGTTACGGCATCAGAATCTTCTTGGAATTATTCCAACAGCTAATTAACTCCTACTTCATCTTCTCCTTCATTAGCACTCTCCACTTTGAACTAGGGCTTATCTCTCTTAATGGTCGTGACACATCTATTCCAAAACTAAGACACTTAAAGTACTTAATCTCTCAAGTCTTCCTTTCTGAGCTCTAACCTTGGTCTTTCCTAACCTCAGGCTCCTTGGCCATCATCAGGTTTGCTTGACTTCTGATCTTGATTGTCTACCTTAGACTTGTATTGAGCTCAGTCATATCCAAGTCAACTCAACATCTACTCCTACTCGGCAAGCTAGGTCAGCTACTCAACACTCAATTGATCTAGTTCCACCTCTACCCTTCGACCCTCTATGCTACCCGAATGGTCTCATTTAGAGTCTTAAGCCTCTGTAATTCCACTATATTAACAATTTCAATTCTAAGCCCAGAAATGAGCCTTATTATAGTTCGTGTCTCGAGTTCGTCAACATCACATCTAATCATCAAAAACTAAAATTCTCATACGTACTCATCTTCTGATTTGTTGTCTTGTGCCAAGTCTTGGAGACATCGGAAAGTGTCTTACTCATAATGTCCTTGAACATACCTACTCCTCAAAACTCTCTCCATCATAGTTGTCAATATCGCAATTTTACCTATATAATTCTACCAGTTTATGATTCTAGGTAGCTCTTCCGAGTTAACTTGGGTATAGAATCTTTTTTATATAAAAACTTACGTTTTTAACTGAGTTTGCATATAAATTCAGTAAAAACTTACGTTTTTTACCAAGTTTATCAATTCTACAAATCTAAGTTGAATGAACTAAAATATTAAAGAAAAAAAATAATACAACTAGCTTTTTACAAGCCATCAACTATTAAGGCATTACAATATCTATTCTATCTTATTCCAATTTTTTACCTCTTTCTTTCCCTCTCAATTTCTTATTTTATATTCATAACTTTTATCTAAGTTTTAACTCCAATAACAAAGTGATGTGTCTCTAAGGTTGAACACATAGAAAGGCACCACAACAAAGCAAAATAAATAAATAGGAAAAAGGTTAGCAAAATCCGAGCAACTACCGAATGGATATGACTTACCACTCAATCCTACTCGGCCTATAATCCGCTATATATGGTACACTGGTCCAAATTAGAGGGTCACTTGTTACTACTCCTTGCTAAAGAAAATAGATAGGAGTTGAATAACGAGAACACTAAGGTTGCTTAAATGAGCAATTTCTATATTCAAAAGGATGTGTTCCTGCATACAAGGAAAGTGAGGGTTTATATGCTTGCCCACTAGGGTTATTTTACATGTATGAAAAGACAAAAGAGTATTTTACAATTACGTTAATGAATCATACTAAAAAGGGAAAGGTAAAAGAATATTCAATAAGGAAGAGAAAAAATCATTATGAAACATTGTATTAGAAAACACGTATCGCTTGATGGCTGGATGTCAGGAGTATGATACGACATAGGCAAAAACAAGAAGTGCTAATAATCAGGGGCCGACCTAATCTACATTAGGTCGAGAGCCAATCAGTCTCGTTAGGAAGTTAGCTAAATTGGAGTTAGGCGCCAATGGTCAGTTGGAGAGCTTAGCTCGATCAGCCCCTCTTGGGTTACCTTCTGGATCAAGACTTCACAATTAGATAGGAACATGTTTGACACACGTGAGGATCTAAAAGATAGGTTGGCAGGAGGTCAGATCGGGATAGGAGTCCCCATCTCGGCTATTGTCACGCCCCGAAGCGGCAAAGTCGTAACAGCCCCCGCCGTGTAAACCATCTTAAGATAGAAGTTGGCCTTACAACTGCTATCTTAGACCTGATCTACACAAGGCGTCTACGACTAACCCGCTTTGATGGAAACAATTTGTAATTTTAAATAAATCATTTATCTAAGAAAGTGAGGAAAGATATATATATATTATAATACAATTATTGCAATTAAGGTTTACAATATTTCTCCGTAATATATTTCCTAATTATTACATTATTCAAAAATGAAAAGTTCTAAAATAAAAGCTTAAACCTTAAAAATATATGTTTATTCTTCACATGTTTTTCCTCACTCCCCAGGATCCAGCAGTTGCTAGCTTTAGAGTAGTTGTTACTGCTTCTTAGCCAGCACCTGCATGACGTCTATAGGGATGTGAGCAACCACAGCTTAGTAAGTTAGGACGGAAGACTTAAAACTATACCATACACACAACAAGGTTTTCAATCACTTATTAGGTGCAATGCATGTGCAAGCAAATGCCATCGTACGACGTTGTTCGGCCCGTCGTGAGATTAGAGAAATTGCCCCGCTCTAATCCGAGTTGAGGAGTTGCCGTTAATGCAACAGCTCATAACCAAACCCAGGCTTGTGTAATGGAGACCTTGCTCCTCCCACGACTACCTTCGAACCACTGTCTTCACCCCCGCCGCAACCTCCTCTCTTATCACTTAGTTCGACTAAGGATGAAGAAGGGACCATTTTGCAATCCTGCGCTATCTCTTCCGAAGGGGTCGGTATTTGGCCAGAGAATCCTAAATTGCCCTAATGGGTTACCATGCATGTCCGATTATGATTACTGGTTGGATATTTAATTAAGTCCAGTTTAGGGTGATCAATCCTTTCATATAAATCATACAGTATATACCAGAACAACAAACAGAATCATAGCATCACCCATAATCAAGCACATGCACACATTCAACTATCTAACAAGCACAACCAAGCATAATCTTAAGCCTCCAAAATACAGCATCGTATTAATCCCAACTTACCTCAACTTCTCGCTCACTCACTCGATGTCCGATTTGCTCAGGCCATCGCCGATCATCCCTATAACACAAACGTGGTTTCAGCTTTTCATATACCTATTATAGGTTCGTTTTATCCTATAATGCTTATTGTTAGGTTTTGTTTAAGGTTTAATATGCCTAATTATCTAGGTATTAAGTCTTTTACAATTATTCTAAGTTTGGGGTTAGGTTCAAATTCGGTTTTCGCATTGATTTCTAGGTAATGCTTTAGATTCCAACTCTAGAAATCCATTTCAATCCATAATGTGAAATTAATCACATTACTTCCTGATCTCCTAAAGACCATCATTACCCTTAGTCAGTGTTTATTTTACTCGGTACACTTAAATCCATATTAGTGTACCGAATTCACTCCTAATGTGATAAATTTTTATATTTTTCATATAATTCCATAAATTCAAGTTTCCTATCAGATTTATTGTGCATTTTTATTATTCTCAAAATATCAATTTTTATTATAATATTTTCTATTTATTATATTTCTAAAAATCACATATTATATATTGTTACCTTTTATGTACTTAATGCACTTCTAATATTTCTATCACCCTAATTACCATCTCTAACATCAATTATATGTCTAAATTCATCCTAAATCAGATTTTACTCCTAATTACCCTAATTTACAAAATTATCTTAAAATGTAATATTTTTCCATATTACTTATTTACTACATAATGAACCTAATAATTACATCTAACACTCTAATTGCTACAAGTATCATACTCCATCAGATTTTAACATCCTAAAACATCTACTTATTCACTAAGCCAGTAATTAATCTCCTAATCACCTAATTAACTCCAAATTACCCATTTTATGCCTCATTTTAAGGCCTAAAAATTATCTAAAAATTTCAAAAATTAATTTTTGAAAACGGGCTTCATAGTACTGTTCTATATCATCTAAGTAATCTACAGAAAAATTTTGGGCTTGAAACTACCCTCCTAAGGTCATTTATTTCTAAACCGAAATATGCTCGGTTTTACACGATTTCTTAGGGGTCATATATTACAGGATATAATTTCATCAAAATAATATTTTTCCTACAAACTACATACAAAAATATCCCAGAATAACAAAATTCATAATTTTCTAATTATATTTACTATTTTTACAAAATTACACAAAATTCGGGCTAGAAATTAGACTCACCATTTTGGGTGGCTCCGGCCACCGTAGGCTGCCGTGGCCTTGTCGGCCGGCCCGGGCACTGCCACCACCGTGTGGTGGTGGTGGTGGCCGTCCACTCCCAGCTTCTCGTCTGGTGTGAGTTCCCTTTAAAATCCTTAACTGTACAGTTTTTCTTATTTTTTTTATTTTCTAGATTTTCTCTCGAATTTTCAACTCTCTCTAATTTTCTCTGATTTGTATCTATCCAAATGAGCTCTGTAATTTTTCCTGCTATTTATAGAGCTTTGTGGAATTTATTGTGTATTAAATGGGATAAGACAATTGCCTTATCCCTTGATTTTTGGCTTTTATGTTGGCTTATTCTAATTGGCCGAATTTTTTCTTATTTTTCCCAACTGCCACGACCCAATTCTGGATGATTCATGATTTTTCTTGATTTTTCTTGATTTTTCCTTAATTAATTATGAATTTTCTTTAAGCATTTAGTATTATTTTAGCACATTTCGCGTATTTTAAGTAATTACGCGTATTTATACTTACATATAAATTCATATATAGTACAAATAAATATCCTTAAATATTATTTAAGTCATTCTATTATTTTTAGTATACATATAATCTATCTCTAGTAATTTATTAGTTATTAGGTTACATTTTTTGCCTTTTTCAGTAATTAGCAATTATTATACTTAAAATTTGAAAATTTTATAGTCTCTTATTTTATTACTTATTTTCTTAAATTTAAGTTTACGGGATCATTTTTACTAATATTCTTCTCAATAGTTTATAATTTGGGTTTGATTAGATCTTTTAACCGATCGCCCTAAACCTTGGATTCTAAGTTCAATCCTACAGTTACTTGGCTAAACTTTGGGACTTACAGCTATGACTTAAGGTTAGTATTTTCCATGCAAGCCCTTGAAGTCCTTTAGCTCAGCTTCTTGTGATCGGTATGGGAAGTTGATTTCTATCACAAAGTTTATAAAGAAAACTATATACTTTATTTTATACCATCAATAACTTAAAATGAGTTGAAATGTTTAATTTTCTTTAATTTATAACTTTAAAAAAGATTGGGAAAAAGTTTACTTTAAGCTCTAATTAACGTTCTTCCAAACATGTCAAATTATATATTAAGAATTTTAATGAAAAAATACTTAATTTCTTTATTTTTTTTTTAAATTTCCATCATATATTTCAAGTTTTGAATAAATACTATAAGTATATTTATAATTTTTTAAAGCCATTTTACATAAGTTGTAGAATCTAACGTTTCTATGTTTCGATTTTATGTTCCGATTTTACAGACCCTGTAACGATTCTAAGTAAAATCGCAAGTTTGACAACTTTGCTCTCCATCTCATTCCATGTTTAGACTTCATGTTGGTTCTCTAAAGTACGTTTTGTAATTTTTTCCACTACATTGCTGTATACCTAGAAAATTCTAACGTAGCTACGCAAATACGAATAGCATTTTCATAATCATAAAAGTCAAATATCTATTCAATCTTCTCCTCCCATTCCATGTAGTCATTAGTACTACCAAACCCGTTAAATCTTGGAATATGCACCTTAAGATGCTCGGCTCCTCTAAGAGCCTTAAGCTTACATTCTCCTAATCCATCATACTGCTCCTCCTCATCATACTCCTCTACTTCATCCAACTCAAGTCTCCTTCTTGCAACTTTGTTAACATGTCAAGGTGGAGCTGGGTCTACATTAACAACTCCAAGTGCTCGATTCTCACTAATCTATCTTCTTGGCTTATCTCTCGCTTCTCAATCTTATTCAACATCAACTCTCTCTTACGACCTAATCGTTATGGCCCATTGTATAAAAATAGCCAAATTAACTACAATAATAACAAGGTCTTGTATTTACTCGTCAGTAGTTCATGGGGTTTGTTGGGTGATATGGCTATGTCCATGAGCACTATTCTCATCGTTATTAGTCTCTCCTTGAACAATAAGATTCGACATTCTTAATACAAAACTTTAGGAAATCCTCTACTTACACAGAAAATTCTCACAAACTTAGAAAATATGTTTCAAACAATGAACTAAGAACTTGCTTTATTTTTCAAGTGGAGAACAAAGTATAATGGAACAAACACATTAATAGGAATTACTTCAACACAGCTTTCAGTCACAACCTCAAGTTCTAATACTAGGATTATGTGATGTGTCTAAGAGTTTAGTTATCACTAGATCTTACTATAAAGAATAGTAACCAAGTAGGTCCTTCAAAAAATCGAAGAAAACTAGGATGGAAGGGTTAGCAAACACAGTAGCTTCCGTAGAGCTGCTCAAAGAATATGATGCACCAACAAACACAATATGACTTAACACTTTGTTTGATATGACTCGCATGCTAACATTAAGGTCCACTCATCGTTAATCTCAAGCTACTCAGCAAGATTAGATAAGAGTGTAAAAAAATTATACTCAAAGAGAGATATCTCATAAGAACAAGTATAGTAATTGTAAGATGCCTAATGGCTACAATAAAACAACTATTTATAATAAGTCCTTTAAGGCAACGATACAAATAAAAAAAATTACATGGAAAACAATGAAAAAAGAGATTCCTAGAATGTATGAAAAGGGTAAATAGGACAAATGACGAAAAAGGAATATAATATAAATGTCAAAAAAGTAAGAATAGGTGGTGGCTTATCAATAAGTTCATATTGGTGATTCTTAGGACATAGTAGCTAAGCTACAATGAAGTTATGGTTGCTGTAGATGGTTGGTATTTAGAACTGTCGAGACAAAAGAGGGATGTTATTGTTTTGTAGACTGAATAAGTAAAGCTTGGCATGTTGAGGCCTTGGCCTCAATACTTGTTATGTTTGTAGATTAGAGTTAGGCTTGATGCACAGTTTCTTTGGCCTCGACATTCAATAGGTCAGCTTCGGCATTAGGCAAGTTGATGACTAGGCAGGGGTTCATGCAAAGATGAATGTGTCCAAGCTGAGGCCTCAAGGAATTTGCTCGCTATTCTTCCATCTACTGACACTTGTCTATGGTAGGTTGATGTAAGAGTATTCTCCTCCTGAGAGACTATAAGCCTTGGAGGCATTCGTAAGAGAGGGGGCCAAAGGTCGGTAGTCCATCAAGTAGCCAAAATGATTTGGAAGTCTTGGAGATCAATGATGTCCTAGCTAAGCCAAGCTAGATGGATCTAATAAAGGGATACTTAAACCACAACACTATGCCAACAAATAAAAAAGAGGCAAGGAAACTAAGGTATAGCACTACCAACCATACCTTAATAAATAATGTCTCGTACCGAAGAGGGCTAAGTCTTTTGCTCTTGAGATACCTCAAACTTAAAGAAGGCCTCCATGTAATGGAAGAGCTGTATGCCGACATGTGCAACAACCACATACAATCCCAAGTACTTTACATTAAAGTTCTTTGACTTGGATATTATTGGTCAACCATAAGGTAATATGCCAAAAAGGTTGCCCAAAACTGTGTAATGTCAAAAGTACGCCCTGATCACACATGCCCCCATGACTAAACTCCAGCTACTAACCAGTCTGTGACCCTTTGCCAATGAGGTATTGACATTTTGGGTACCTTCGCTAAAGCTTCAAGCAAATGACAGTTCATAATTATATCCATCGATTATTTCACCAAAGGGGCCAAAGCTAAAGCCGTTGGCAAGATCACTAAGAAAAGCATGGAGTCCTTTATCTACAATAACATTCTCTCTAGATTTGGAATTCCATGTGCTCTCATCATAGATAATGGATGGCAATTTGACAACTCCAAGTTTAAAGAGTTCTATGCCTAACATCATATTAACACCTACTGCACCTTAGTAGTCCACCTGCAATTCCATGGTCAAGTTGAGGCATCCAACAAAAATATCCTTGATAGCATTGAGAAAAGGGTAAACTAAGCACAACATAAATGGGCAAGCAAGCTACCAATCATTCTATGGGAGCACTAAACCATACATCGGAGATCAACTAGTGAAACTCCCTTCTACCTAGCTTTTGGATCGAAAGCCATGTTACCAATAGAGGTGGAACTCCCTAACACTCAAACTTAGTCCTTTAATGCAATAGCAAATGAGTTCATTCTTGAGGCTAATGTAGACACCATCAAAGAAGTGTAACATTTAGCAGCCATTCGTGTAGCTAATTGCTAGTACATGACAGCTCGATACTATGATAAGAAGGTTAAACACAAGGAGTTCAAAGTCGTGGATTTGGTTTGTAGAAGGTTACGAGCTACAGGTTCTTAAGAAGGATAAGGGAAGTTAGCCCCTAATTGGGAGGATCTAATTAAGGTTAAAGCAAACCTAGGCAATGGAGCATATAGATTAGAGAGGCTTGATGACTAGGTCATATGCTCATATCATAGACTTGGAATGTAGACAATCTTAGACTTTATTTTGATTAAGTTAATGTATTTCTTCTCCATGTACTCATTGAAAAGTTAATAAGAATGAATTTGTTCTATAAACTCTATCTCCCTTTTGATTAAATATTCTTGTGTTATTTATTAGTCCTTACTCACAACGAGTGAATGGACAACAAATTGATCTAATCCTTATAAAGGATTCCTAATCACTGCACCTCTTCAAGCACAGGTAGGTTGTAACTTCACCAATCTAACCCCCTCAGGTAACCTTAACGGTAAAGAACATTCCCATTTGCAATCAAGGAACTCAAACTTATGCCAGTCGAAACCTCATCAACACGACCTCATATGCGACCTTAGTTATTAACGGTTAAACAATTTTCCTACGGGAGTAATCCTAACTCTCCTTAGAGTCCCTGTAGTATGAAAAAGAACAAAGAAAGAAAAAATAATAATAATAAACAACAATAAGCTCCTTATTACAAGAGTCAAGGTTATTC
Organism: Lumnitzera littorea; assembly: GCA_024138015.1. NCBI lineage: Eukaryota > Viridiplantae > Streptophyta > Magnoliopsida > Myrtales > Combretaceae > Lumnitzera > Lumnitzera littorea. The sequence continues at coordinate 27,678,193 of JAMXBB010000001.1, forward strand.
ACCTTCTACTTCAACTTAACCTTCACCTTGCGCTCAACTTCAGGCTCTCTTTTCAACTCTATGATCTCGATGGTAGCATTTTATTAAGCCTTCCCAACCTCTTACTAAAGCTTCTTTAGCTTGATCTCAATCTCTTTGGCCTACTACAAAAAGAATCAAATTTGTTAGACTTAAGGTTGAGCAACATCTCCACATGGTGGCATCACTTTGTCTCTACATCAATTAGCTCTTCAGCCACCTTTACCTTTTTGCTGCCCTCTTCAAAAAGTTCAAAACATTTTAACATCATGCCATTGTAATTGTACTACAAAAAGCAAGCGCAATACCAACATTAGGAAGATACTCATAAAATAAAGGACAAACTAAGGTAAAAGTAAGATGCTTACCAAGCAACCCAATACACAAAGATGACCTTAGGTATCTTTGATGCCTAAGAAGTTTTCAAAGTCCTTCTCTAAGATCGCCAAATCTACTTGGGCGTAAGATCTTAGCATGACCTCGAAACTAAGGTCTTGGTAGGAGATGGTCAAGTCACTAGCATGCATGATCCATGACAATCACAAGAGTTTACAAGAGTTTATCATGTTCTTACTTAACATCATCTCCCTTGGCAAGCTCAATGTTTTGAGAAGTGTATACAAACCTGAACTTCTCGAGCATTACCCCTATACGTATATAATCCCCCATCTTGGCCTTAAGGGCCTCCCCTTTCTACTTAGTAACACAAATTAGGTAACCTATGGAGAGATCCTTTATTTCATTAACCTTCCCTACCCGGCAAACCTTACCTATGTCCTTCTCTACCTCCATTAAGGTGTAGACCTCCCAAACCCTTTTTAGTGGCTAAACAAATGACTTTACCTTTACCATAACTTTTTGCTTCTACCTTGCCTAGGTTTCAACTATGTTGGTTAGAGCCTTAATGGTTGTAAGAAGAGAAGGCCCCAGCTTATCTAGGGCAGTAGAGGACAGTGGTTATTAGGATGAGAAAGCAACAAAGACTAAGGGTGTTGGTTAGATGACTAAGGGAGCTAGTGGAATAGCATCAAAAATCACCATTGGTTGCTCTTGACTAACCCCAGTGGTTGACTTTTTCCCAATAGGCAAACCTTTGCAGTCTTCCACCTTACCTCCCTTCAGCTTAGGAGGTTGTTCTCACCCTTGCAAGATAGCTTCTCACTTGCAAAATGATGACTAAATGTCAATGCAAAAATCTAAGGTTAGTCATAGACCAGTCCTATCGTATCAAACATGGGCAAGGAAGAATCCCCATTCCTCGGCAATGATGATCAAGCAATGTACTCTAACAAGCTCGTATTGACATGATAGAGTGTTTTAACACTACGAAGTATAAGAAGCAATATCTCCTAACCACTTCTTCATCAATGGCCTTCTCCATTCTTAAGACAATTTACTAACAAGCCTTAAATAGTACTAATGGACAATGTCCTTAAAGTTCATCATTTTGCTAGTCCTTAACTCCATGAACACATCAATTTCTAAGGTAGCCTCCTTGTCACTCGAACCTAGCTCCTTGATCACCTCAATACAAATCAAAGGAGTCCATCGAAGCATTGGACACTAACTCTATGACTATGAACGTCTCCTTCCAATGCTTCATGGAAGAGTCCGGGCCAATGAATAGTTTCTTGCTAGGATGGTTCTATAAGGACATCTAACTGTCAAAGGCCTTCCACAAGAACAAAATATCTAAACAACTGCCCAGTTGCCTTCACTATTAGGTACTCACATGAGAGCTCGAATGCCTTATTGATTCTCTACCCATTAGGAGTAATTTGGATAAGAAGACGTGATGATAATCAAATAATTCTTTTTCAAATTTAGTGAATGAAGGCCATATCTCAAATTAAAAGCACCTTTCTTACACACAAAAGTGCCTCTTAGAGATTAGAGTAACTTGTTCGGGCTTAACGGGTATGCAATTCTAGATTGGCCAAGCACCCAATGATAAAAAGCTTCTTGCACTAACTTACGTCTTTCTCTGAGAGAACATTAAGTACCCGTTGGGAGACGTATCAGTGCTAAGCCTTGTGAAGAGGTAACAAACCTCCTTCTTGTTGCTCCCATCATCTAGGTAAACATCTTTAGGCAGGCTTGTAATTAAAGTCACCTTATCAATTTTTGTATCTATGTCCCCTAAGGATTAATCCTCTACCAATGCCAGTGTTGATGAAGCTTCTCTAGTTGTCATTGTTGGGGCATATGAGCTGAGCTCATAATTATTGTTACCTAATGATGGCATTTTCAAAAGACTAAGAGAAGTTGAAAAATAAAGAGCTTTGAAGAAATTGGAGAGACAAATTTTACAAAGCGATCTTTGAATGCAAAAGATTGCAAACATGTGTAAACAGTTGCCTCAATGGGTATTATAGCTTTGAGAAAAAGCAAAATGAATTGGCAATTATTGGGAATCGAATGGACAAGACATCCCACCATCTGAATCACACCACGTGGCCCTAAATTTAATTAAACGGTTGAGATCTCTTAACAAAATAGTTTTAACCACATGTACAACTACAATGACGTGATAACTATCAGGTTGCATTAATTGCATCTTGAAGTGCATGCCAAAAACCTGAATTTGAAATGTCTAGCTTCTTTGACAAGATTTAGGCTTGGCTTCTTATCTTCTACAACAACTAGCCTTCCCATACATTGGACAACTTAAGGGTAGCAAAACCTCACTTAGCTTGGGATATGAGGACATATCACTTATGATACATAGTCCCTATGAGCCTAAGCTTTACTGACATAGCTCACATTGTTTAGAGAGCTCAATCTATGACCTCAACAACCCTATGGCATAGCTAACTTGGGCCAAGTAACATCTAGACAAGGTTGTATGAACATGCGGCCCAATCAAGATACATATCAAACTAAACATGGCAACTCCTTGATTACCCTTACTAGGATAGCACTTGTCTAACCGAAGCCAGTGACATTTTCCAAATCAACTTAGGAATCTGAGTAAGACCTAATGAGCTCGAATGAAGTACCATAAACTACTAGCTACTCCACCGATCTGGACCTCTGATCTTATCACAATGATTGCACTCAAAAAGAAGTTGAACCTCTAATTTTGATGATCAACTCGACTATAACCTAAGGAGCCCATTTGATTTCTAATACCCTTGTCATCCTCTCGGTAACTAGTTTTGGATATGAGTTTCTTAAGCCCACACAAACTCAATCTAGCCTTAGGCTAACCTATCTAAGTCTATGTTAGATGTGATCTCCCCTTGACTAACTTAGCTAGCTTTATGGCTTACTTGTCCAACCTCACATCTGACTAATACGAGGTCTCAGTAAGTTTTAAGGTAGGTATTGCATTATTCCTAACTTGACCTCAAGTCAGGTGTCACATGAAAACATTACAAGATAAGGCTTAACTTAGTCAATAAACCAATCCCTAAACCCTTAGGACCTAACCATTGGCATAACCACCACTCTTCAAGCTTAGTGGATATCTTCACATGTAGACATGCTCCTAAATTCTCTCCAACTTCTCTCTATAAATAGTAAAACACCACCATCAATAAACTACCTTTACACTCATTACAACTCTTAAGCTCTTTATTTCTCTTACACTCTTATTTTCTCTCTCTAAAACAACTAACTCAAGTATCGGAGTGGTCACACTAAGCAATACCTAACATCTCTCACTATTTTCTATCTTCCAAGCCTACAACTAGCTATACTAATGCTCAGCACATCTTACTCTACCAGCAAAATCTTACTAACGATAGAGTCAATACATAAAATTTGTGTAAGTTTTATTATTAACCGAAATAAATCACAAGAAGTATTTAAACGAAAAACTATAGTTATAATGAAAATGATAACATGGTATAAAGAGTAGTATTATATAATTTCTTTATCATTAATTTATTTACAAAAACACTTTCAGCAGTGAATTATTATTTATGGTAAAATAACCAATAAATAAGTAGCATTGAGTGAGAATTTATTTAATTAACTATCACTTTTTAACAAATAAAATGTAATTTTATTAGTTATTTTAAAAAAGTAAAAGGAGAATGAAAACCATTTATTAATAAATGGAACAATAAATGTAACTAAAAAAAAATGAAACAACACTAATATGAGTTAAACCATGACCTTAGATATATAAAAGTGAGTGCCTAAACACTCAATCATGTTGAACTTTATAACAACATTTATGTTTAAAGTATAAACAAAATGCATATTTTTTATTTTGAAAATAAAATCTAATAATTAATTTTTTCTTGAGCATAGGATCAGCGCCCCTTTCGATCCCATTTTGTCCATCCCCATTCCTTTAGAAAACAAAAGTTCACAATTACAAATAAGATAAAATTTGTCTCTAATTTGAATTCAAGTGAAAGAGACCCACAAGATCCTTAGTTTTCTAAATTTTTATTATGGATTTTAATTTTAAAATAGTATCGTATGATATATTAATGAATATACTAATTATATATTTAACGAAAATGACTAGATTGTAATGAAAAGGTTTATAGTTTCCACAAAATATCATATACTTTTTAAATTCCAAAGTTACATATTTTAATATGGTTGCTACATATTGTAGGATAACTTTTAATTGAAAAAAATAAAATAATATTGAGATACGTACCTACATTAAAGCGGAGAAGGTAAGGACCCCTGCATCATAAAACACGTGAAGTCAATCAAAAATCAAAGGTTAACGGAATTTAGCATAAGAAGATCGATGGACATCTATCAAAAACCCAATAAGGAAAGATATGTTTAAAATTTTAAGACCACATACTAGAGCGAGTAAACAATAGTATGAAATGAATTGGAGTCTAAATAGAAATGTTAAATTCATTTTTATAGTTGAAAATTCTCATACAATCATATATTATTTCAAAATTATATTAGATTGTAATATATTTAACATTAGAGTATAATGCATATATAGCGGTATTTATAAAAATGCCCTTTATCATTAGAGACTATAGTTAGATTAATGATTAAATAAACAAATTTTTATTACTAATGATGGCATTTTACCACTTTAAAAATAGAATGAAATTCTTCATTAAAATTAGAATCATCAATTCTAAAGGATGGGGATTCCATATCCTAATATCATGTCTAAACATGGAAAATAATTTCGGATTTATTCCCGTATACAGTACACGTTGCAATATAAAAGATGAAACGATGAATATAAATATTAGTTAAAATCTTCCATAATTTGGATTGGAAGTCCACGTGAGAGCGCATGCATTTTCATAAACTATAAGCAGACAACCCTTTGGGCCCGCAGTCCCACACCTGCCGTCATGCAACCCTAAATGCACATCATTCCATGCAAATTGTTGCTCTCTCTCTCTCTATATATATATATCCGATTGTCATTTCCAACCCAGCAGCCCCTTGTTTTTGTTTTCATCAAGTATAATACTCGCATATGCACAGGACTTAGAGATAAAGATCTTCTCCATGCGATGATCCTATATCGGGACTATGTAGACGTGGCTTTATATACGACGAACACTTATTTGTCTGAGGTTTAAGGAAGCCACGTGGTTGACATCAAAGTGCCCCTAGATATATCTTTTGCTGTCGTTTATGTTCTGTATTTCCGATTGAGGCATATACGAGAAGGATCTATAATCTACCCGAGGACATGACCGTTTTGTGAGAAAGAATAAAATCATATTAACATATTATATAAATCAATTATTAATAAAACTTTAATATATAAAATCAATTATTATTTATATTTATATATAATTTATTAAAACACGTGATATATTAATATTTTTATATAATTTTTTCCCTGATGTTACGTTGGGCGTCAGAGCTATGAAGATTCTATCGCTGCTGACATTTTTGCATCAACTTTCGTAATGAGGTGAGGGATTTTGTTTTCAAGTGTCAGGATGTTTTGTTTCCTGTGGAAAAAATGTAATAAATGCAATTGTAGCCTATCGGGATAAGAACATCTAGGTGTTAGAAATGGCTAGAGCGAATTTTGGGCTTAGTTCACCAATGTTTAGGTTCGAATTTTCGGATTAGTAGTAGGATTGAGAAAGTTGGGTCCACTTCTTAAGGTGCCTTGTATAAATATTGGTACAGTTTCTCAAATAAGCTTATACACTTAATATTAGGGCATTCCATGGATTTGAATTCAAGATAAGCCTACAGAATAAGCCATGAAAGAAGGAAGCTCAACTCGTCTGTCAATTACTGGTAAAATCTACTAGATGTCCTCAAGTTTAAGACTCTATAAATACTCGACAATACCAAGGGACAATTCAAAATCATGAAAACAATATTAAGCTATAAAGCTCATCATGCTCTCGAAGATCAGACAAAGCCCAAAGGAATAACAAAATGCTTGTTCTTAAGACTAATGAGATTGATGCTTTAAGATCCTTAGTCTTTCAACTGTCACTTTTGCATTTGAGGTTCTAACACCGTGCGTCATCTTCATGTTACTCCTTAAAAGTTATGTAGAGCATGAGAGACTCAAACCGTTAGCAATATCAACTACATCCTGTATCTATGGAATTCATTTTAAGGTTTTGATATTTTGTATTGACTATAAAGCCTTTGATTAAATTTAAGAAGGGAGATTAAGATTGTTAGAGATGTAGTAACAAGTGAACCTGTAAAATAAAAGACAGTATTGGAAAAATGAAGCCTCTGCCAAGTTTTAGGAACATTGTGCTTTAAGATTTCAAGGAATTTTCTACTCCCACCGGTGCAAGGGTATATAGCAGATATTCTCACACGCATCCATAAGCTCTTTTACTTTACGTGCATTTATAAAGCAGGAAATAGAGAACAAGAAAATAAAAAGGCTTAGACCACAAGTATCGCTCGTTATTGCGGCATCTCCTATGGCAAGTTGAGTTGCTTCAGGGATAAACTTGGTTGCTTAGCCAGGATTTGATTGGTTAAATATTGTTATTGAGACCTATAAAAATTTTAAAAAATATATATATTACAAAAAGTTTATAAAAGAATTCAAAGATAAGATATGATGAGTTTCTTAAGTAAAAGAATTACTTAAACTATTGATATGATATATAGGAACAAAATGGGTTCCTTAAAGATAAACACGGTCTTATAACTAAAAACAAGAATAAAAGAAGTTATATATATTTGTTACGGCACATAAGGTATTTATGGATTATTAGATGCAAATCATTTTTGAAGATAAGGCTGGATTGATGGAGTAACAAATTATATTAATAGAGTTATAAATATTATTCAATAAAATGGAGGCAATAATCCAAAATAATAAAACATTTTCCCTATTGAACGAAGTTTTCTTTAGATTACTAAATAAGATATAAAATATTCTCCTATGCATAAGTTAATAATGAACTCGTGTGTTTTTATTTTATATAGGGCGTCTTCATGTCAAATTGTCTAATTGCTTTCTTTTGTAACCTTTTCTGTAGTTATAGAGATTCTTGACTTATTCATCATTCATCATTTACCTTCAAAAAAGTCTGCCTTTCTTGATGTTCTTCACGTAAATAACAACTGTCCCACGTTGGGCTGGATTTTAAGGCAATTAGGTTCAGCACTGTTCCCGACAAATGATTTTGCCCAGCAAAGTCCATCATTATAGGGTTCATTGTTGGACCACAATTGAATTTTTTTTTTTTTTTTTCTTCCGAAACATCTGAAAATCTGTAAAATTGCACAAACTAAACTAATATTTTCAAAAGTCAACATTTAGCGCTTTGGACAAAAATAAAACTGGAGCATGTTTAAGATTATACCCACTCTCACAACGTCTAATGTTTCCTAAAACTTTATAAAAAATTCTATAATGTTTTACCTTTTGTTACCAAACACCTTTTCTACATTTATAGGGCTTAAATGACTATATAAAGGTAAGTTTTTATAAGATTCAAATGAGATAAAAGAGAGAGTAAAGTAAAAAGTGGCTAAGGAGGCATCAGAGTTACACTTACAACTTATAAATAAATAAAGTTTGAATATTAAGTGTTGTACAACATAAAACTAGAGGAAGGCATGCATGATGCGTAAATTAAAGGTAAATGTTTTAATTGATATATCACTTTTACCGAGTTAAGCTTCCCATTGGGATTTTTATAATTCAAAAACTTGACCATAAACTTGACAAACTTTTATATCATGTGCCAAAATTCTGGAAAAGCTCTACAAAGATTAAACCATAGGGTTTTTACTAGATGAGGTCAATCAAGTACCTATAAACACCTGCCTAATCGCATCCCTAAGTGTAGGTCCCATTTCCTTTACTAACTAAACTATCATATATAAAGTAACTTGACATAGATGATTACTTGGCAATTTATTTATATATATCCTCTAAATTAAATTAACTAAAATAAAAATAATAGAAAATTTTAAAAAGTCAAAGAATATATAAAAGAAAGGAAGGAAAAAATTAAAAAAAAAAAAGAAAGAAAGAAAGATAGAAAATTTAGAAAAGAAAATAAAAAAGGGGGCAAATTAGTGTAAGGCCGTTGCGACCACCTCCTACCCATGGTTGGCTAGCAACAATTTATAATTAAACAGTTTACATTATAAGTGAGTCATTTAAGTTATTTATATTAATTTGTTTTATTCACTAAGACCTTTTCTTTTTTAATGCTTCCGCTAGATTCTCTTCCATCACCCAAGTCCCAAAGAATTTGACATGATCTACCAAGCCAATCAAATTGCATACCTGAGTTGTAGCATGTAGAATGTAGTCCTAATACAAGAACAAGATCAATCCGGGCTATCCCACAAATTGCTAAGGCCATGTATAAGACATCCAAACTGCTTAGGAATGCCCCACCTTCATTACTAACTTGTTTTAGAAGACCACCTTACTTTACAAATCCAGAGTTGCCAAGGTGTGAATGCTAAGCTATTGAAGTCATAGTTCTTACTAACCTTATCCCTAACAAATCAAAGACCATTATGCACCATATCTTCAAACCTCTTCCCAAGTGACACGTGTCCTACTACCTGATTTGTACAATCTAACATCAAGACATCCTTTTGCAGAATGTTTACGGATTTGCCCCTTTCTTTTGTAACATAGTTGGATGTAATAGTTTACCCTTTTTAGTAAAGGTCATTGATGTAATGTAACACGAGCAATAAGTGCATAAATACCCCATTTTATAGATGATATCATCATCTTCCTTAATGAAACATCGAACTTTACTTCTCTTACTTTGAGTACCTCTCTTCTATGAGAAAACCTTTTAACTCCTATCAATCTTTTTAGTAAGGATTGTAGCAAACAACCGCTCAACTTAGATTGGTGCATCACATCTAACAAGTTTTTTAGTCGTGTGTGTTCATTTGGTGTGTCACATGCATTCAAATAGTTCACGGGTCTTGCTAAATCTCTACCTTTACATTTTATTCAATAGCTTCAAATAATCCATCCAAACTACAGTAAGACCTGTTTATAACACATTTGCAATCTTATGCAACATCTTCTTGGTATTAGAGCATGAATGTTTTGACTAGAGCATTGTCGTTGTTGCTTCGAAGGTGTGAAACTTAAGTTGTGGTTATTAGCTTTAAGTATTGGTAGCTATGTAGTTTCGTAGGTTGTGCTCTGTTTTCGTATCTTAAGAACAAAGTAGAGAGTTGAAGCGTTGTGGATACAGGGATAGTTGATGTAAGAGTGTTATGTATACATTTGTTTATTGTAATGGTAGTGTGATGATCCTAAAAGAGCCTAGTAAAATTGCCTAAAATTTTTATATCATATGTGCACCCATAATTTGAAAATTATCTTGCAAGTCAGAGATTGCAAAATTCTAAATAATTAGTTACTAAAGTTTTTATTTATTTATTTTTTTATTCTTAATTTAATTAACTTACGACCATATATATCTGACTATGAATATCCGATAAGTCACATTCATCAGAACCGCAAAGAATCGGTATCCCCTACCAAACAATAAGATTAAATAATAAAGTTCTAAAACTCAAACTTACTAAAGTCACAAAATTTAAATGCAGTATTAATAATTATATATATATAATTCAAATGAACTATAAAATATGTCCTCAGAGTAACTTTTATGCATCTCGATGTTGGCACTCAACTCTTAGTTCTTAATCTATACTCGATCATCTAGCAACCTGCAAGAGAAAACTATCGAGGAGTAAGCTACAAGAGCTTAATAAGTTATCCCTCGTACTATACCAGGAAACAAGTTATCAAACAATTTATTACCAAATATATGAATGCATAAACAAACAATATGCCAAACAGTATATATGCAGTTGACCGGTGCTGCATACAATATCGGATTCAACGCCTTCCGAAGTAAGGGTTGGAGATACATCAGCACCAATCACAACTGGGCTTTAACACCTGGTTTTTAACCTTATATAATTATATATATATAAATTCCTTATTCACGAAACAAGTTTCTATTTCCAACAGTCAATAATTTACAAATATCCAGGTTTAATGGTAAGATGGCCCCCGCAATCCATACTCACACCCTACAGCGGTGGTCTCTAGACGTGACCCCTAACCACCTACGATTAATGTCTCCGATGCTAGTAAAACCCGCGAGCCAAGGGTAGGGTCTTATTGTACCAATACTCCTTCATTGTACTAATCAAATCATGCAGAAATCCATCCCTCCAAGGCCCTTCATTACCAATCGCGTGAGGTGACGGCCGGAACATTATATGCAATGTTCATACTCTATGCATGATCCGTTTAATTTTAGTTGAGTTGAATATGATTAAGTCAATTTATGAGGTGGTTAAACATTATCAACAAATTATTCAAATAATGCAACGTTCAATTATATAATCAAATCTTCAACTATCACATTTAACAATATTTTGCACAGTAATTAATCAATATCAATCGCATGCATAACCCGAACCCCCATGCATCAAGACTGTATTGATTTATAACCTAAAGCTACCCTACCAAATCAATCAGCTTATAAGATGAATCTTGAATAAGCTACTAAGTTGTAGAGGTAAATGAACAAGCTCATTAAATGAGGTTATGTCAAAGAAAGTTTAAGCCAATGTGTTATGCCCGCATTATTAGTTTCAAAGAAGGATGAGACTTAGAAAATGTGTGTAGACAACCAAATTGTCAACAAGATAACCATAAAGTACAAATACCCAATCCCTAAACTAGATGACATGTTAGATGAACTACGTAGAGCTAAACTATTCTTAAAGATTGATCTTAAGTTTAGATACCATCAAATTTGCATGAGACCAGACAATGAATGAAAGACTGCCTTTATGACAAGCATGGATTATATGAATGGTTAGCTATGCCCTTTGAATTATCAAATACCCCTAGTACATTTATGAGGTTGATGAATCATGTGATTGGGAATCAAATTGGAAAGTTTGTTAAGATCTATTTTGATGATATTCTAGTATATGGTGCCAATCTAATAAGCCATGTATTTTATCTCCAATCAATTTTCAAGGTGCTACAAGCTAGAAGATTGTTTGGCAACTTAAAAAAGTGGTACTTTTGTCAAGAAGAGGTAATATTCTTAGGTTATGTTGTCAATAAGGGTAGATGAAGAGAAAATCCAAGCTATTGTAGAATGGCACACCCCAACCTCTTGTGCCGATGTAAGGAATTTCCATGGCTTAGATCCTTTTATCAAAGGTTGATTCAGAACTTTAGTACCATCGCAACACCTTTAACCTTGTTGACCAAAAAGAACATAGAGTTCCAATAGGGAAATAAAGAGGAGGAGAGTTTTGCTAAGTTGAAAACAAAGTTGACTTCATCCTCAATTCTAGACCCACCTAATTTTGATAAGGTCTTTGAGTTAGAGTATGAAGCTTTTGGCATTAGCATAGGAGTTGTTCACATATTAGATTGCCAACTTGTTGCTTATTTTAATGAGAAACTCAAGGGATCGTTCTTAAACTACTTTGTATATGACAGAACTGTATACACTGATCTAAGCTCTACAAACACGACATCATTATCTACTACCCAAAGAGTTCATCGTATATACTAATCATTAGACGTTGAGATATTTGAGGAACTAACCAAAGCTATCCAAGCAATAAGTTAAACGAATTGAGTTTCTAAAAGGTTTTTCATTTGTGATCAAGTACAAGAGAAGGAAAATCAGTATAGTAGCTAATGCCCTATCCAAGTGACATGTGTTTCTTTTCAACCTACAGATGTAACTTATAAGATTTGCTAGTGTAAAGGAGCAATGCCTTCAAGAATCACACTTTGGTCTGATCTATGCCCTATGTATCCAAGGAAGAATCGTAAATGACTATTTTATTGATGATAGATATTTATTCTAAGCTAAAAATTTGTGTGTGCTAACTTGTTCAATCCGAGAATTGCTTGTAAAGGAGGCACACCATAGAAGATTATCAAGTCATTTTGGAGAAAGAAGAAATATGAACTATTAAAAACCAGGTTCTATTAGCCTAAGATGCTAAGGGATGTCCATGAAATTGTGGAAATGAATGTGACCTACAAAGAGGCGAAGAGTCAAATTATACAAGGGAAGGTTATGCCTCTACCTATCCTAACCAAACCCTAAGCTAAATTGAGTACAGATTTTATTCTTGGCCTACCTCGAACAACCCATAGGAAGGATGTCATTATGAAGGTTGTTGACAAATTTAGCAAAATGGTATATTCTGTACTCTACAGCAAAACTAACGATGCTTTAACTATTTCTTTTCTTTTCTTACAAGAAATCTTAAAGCTGCATGGAGTACCTCGAAGTATTGCTTCTAACAAGGACTTAAAATTCTTAAGTTATTCTGAATGACCCTATGGTAATGATTAAGAACTAACCTACTTTTCAATAAATCATACCATCCACAAACCAATGGATAGATTAAGATCATCAACAGAACTTTGGCTTCATTACTCCAAGCTACTATTGAAAGGCATCTATCTGATTGGGACACCAATCTACCTATAGTGAAATTTGCCTACAACCAATTAGTTCACAACACCACAAGCAATACCCTATTTGAAGTTACCTATGGCTACAATCCTAAGCTACTTCTTAACCAAGCACTGGTACCATAATCTGAGCAAGGTGACCTTAAAGCTAAAGATCGTATCAAAGCTCTATAATAGATCTAACAATGAGTAACTAAACAACTAACACGAACCATTAAGAGACTATAACAAGGAAGCCAAGGATGGAGGAAGAAAGGGCAATTCCAACCTAGAGATCTTAGATGGTTACACCTTAACAAGGAAAGATTTTTGAGTAAGAGAAAGAATAAGCTATCACCTTGAGCTGAGGGACTAGTTAGAGTACTTTAGAAGATTAATGACAATGCATACAAGTTCAAGTTACTCGAAGGGTATGGAGTCTCTAATGTCTTCAATATTGTCAATCTAAGTCTATACCTAACCTAAGAAGATACACCAATAAAAAACTCTGTAGATTTGATCCCAAATCTAAAACAACTGAGAGGGAATGATAGTAATCAATCCTAATGATCCCTTACTCATTCTGAAGCCAAAGGTCTAATCAACATGGTCCATAAGATTCTTTTCTATCACCTAAGTCTAGAAGAATTCGACCTAATCTGCCAAGTTGATCTGTTTGTGTAATTGAGTTATACAAGTGGAATGTCATCTGTTACACCTCGAAACAGTAGAGTCACAATAGTCTCATTGTTTAAACCAACCTATGATAGTAACTGACCTCATAATCCCTATCGTAGATATAATTTACATAAAGCATCCATGACTTCTCGTTTTAAAGTAAACAATTCAATTAAGATTTAAGATAAAATTTACATAAAAAGCTAGAACCTTTAGTCATATATATATATACACATAATTACATCCACATCATCTTAAAATCCTAGGAAATTACACATACTAGAGTAATCAGCTAACTTACATATCACATATTAGTTCATAAACCTAAAAATACTAACAGGGCATTTTAAAGACGCGATCATACAACCAATTAATCCTCACTTCCCCATAGCTTCAAAAGAAATTGAGCTCAAGGTAATTAAACAGTAGCATATCAATTAGTCAGAACCTACAAGAAAATCTATAAGAGTATAAGCAACCACAGCTCAGTAAATTGAACTAGAGACTTATAAATGTATAACAAACATAAATAGAATTATCAAACAATTAATTATATGCAATGTAACAAGAAAATGCTATTACACAACGTAGTCTGATCTATTGTGAAATCAAAGTAATTTCACCCGCTCTAATCCGAGTTAAGAAGTTTTTATGTTTACGCAATAGCTCACAACCAAAGTCAGGTTTGTATAATGAAGATATTGCTCCCCCCATGACTATCCTTCAAACCATTGCCCCTATTCTCATCGCGACCTCCTCTCCTATCACTTAATTCAGTTAAGGATGAGGAAAAAACCATTATGCTATCCAGCTATCTTTTTAGAAGGTATTGGTGTTTGGTTAAAGAATCCTAATGATCCCCCAAAAGGTTGCAATGCATGTCTAATTAAGGTATTTAGGTCGATTATGATTAAGAATGATTTAGAGTGATAAGAAAATTTCATACCATTCAATTCACATTAATCACCAAACACAATATAGATTTCAACACGAAATCAGATACCCAAGCACATGTATATAACTACTTACAATCACAATCATATACAATCCTAAGCCTCCGAGTACTTTACAATAGTATTCAAAAATATGATGACGTATCAAACCCAACTTACTTAGAATCTTTGGTTCGCTCACTCACTTGTCGTGAGTCGACTTGTCTTTACATCTCCTACAATATAAATACTCTTTTAATATTTATATCCTTATAATATATATATATACTCTAGGTTATGATTTAACTCAATTTTATATATATACATATTATTTATTATTGATTCATTCTAAGCTAGTTTAGGATTCAGTTTCTAAATCCAATTATAATTTAGGTTTTAAATCGGTTCCAACTACAGGTATTGTACATAAATTTTAAAAATATGTTCCAAACCCTAATGTGAAATTAATCACATTAAACTTGAGTATTCTAAATATCACGTTTAGTCCTTCGGCCATATTCTAGACTATACGGTACACTCAAATCCTTATTTATGTATCAAATTTACTCCCGATGTAAAAAAATTTTACATTTTTCATATAATTACCTAAATTTATATTTCCTATCAAATTCATTATATATTAATATTATTATTATATTATCCATTTTAACCTATTATTTCATATTTATTATAATTCCAATTCCACATACTCTTAAAATTACATATATTTACTACATAATACTCCTAATAATCACATCTAACACCCTAAATATCACAATTATTATACCACATCAAATATAAACACCTAATTATACACTAAATTAATAATTATTCAATTAACCATTAATTAACCCCAAAATCACTAATTACATATATATTTTTTAAAGACCTAAAAATTACTTTAAATTTTTGAAAATTCATTTCTAAAAAAGGGATTCATATCACTGTTTTATGTCTCTTAAGTAGCATACACAAAAATTTTGAGCCTAAAACTACACTCTTAAGGCTATTTATTTTTAAATCGAAACATACTTAATTTTACACAATTTCTTAAGCAACAAATATTTCCAAGTATAATTAAATCAAACCAATATTTTTCCCTATATCTAAATACAATGAAACATTATAATAATAAATTTCATAATTTTTTAAATAAAATTAATAATTTTAATAAATTAATCAAAATTAGGTTAAAATTAGACTTACTTGATGGTTGGACTTTCGGCCCCCAATGGTGGTCCTATGATTATCAACAAGGTCAAGTAGTGGTGGCTAGGTATGGTGGTAGCAACGGTAGTTCAATTCCAATTAGTCGTAGGTTGTAGGTTTGGTCTAAATGCTCTAACTACACATATTTTTTGTAATTTTTTTTTTTAAAAAAACCCTAGTCTTCTCTTATTTCAATTCTCTCCAATTTTCTAAACTCTAAATAGACCAAATGAGCTTCTATAGAATTTTTAGTATTTATAGAACTCTATAGAAATTTTTATTTTTTATTTTTATTTTTTTGCATTAAATTGAGTTAACATTTACCTTATCCCTTATAAATTTTGACTTTCTAGTTGTTTTTTTTATTATTGTTTAAATTTTCCTTTTTAATCCCAGCATGCAATGACCTGGATCTAGACAATTCCCCAACTTTTTTATTTTTTTTTTATTTTTCCTTGATTTTTTAATAATTTTCTTTAATTATTTGGGATATTTTTAGAATTTTAAATAATTTTACATATTTTCATCTACATGTAAATACATGTGCAGTACAAATAAATACTCTTAAATATTATTTATATTGCTCCATAATTTTTAGTGTGTATATAATTTATCTCTAGTGACTTGTTAATTATTAAAATTTATTTTATGTATTTTCGATAAATAACAAATAATATACTTTAAATTTGATATTATAATGTTCTATTATTTTATTATTTATTTTTCTAAATTCAAACTTATAGGATTACTTTTTCTAATATTTTCTAACATTATTATAATAATTGAAACTCGATCGGATCCTTTAACCGATTGTCCTAAACTTTATATACTAAATCTAATCCTACAGTTACAAGGCTTACATCCAAATAAAAGAGCAAGATCAATTCAAGCTATCCCAAAGTTCGCCCAAGGCCTTGCCTAAGATGTTCAAATTGTTTAGGAACACCCAACCTTCACTACCGACTTGTTCTAAAGGTTACCTTACTTTAAAAATCAAAAGCTGTCAAGGTGTGAATGCCGAGTTATTGAAGTCCTAGTTCCTACTAAACTTATCCCTAATGAATCAAAGGCTCTTATGTGATGTATCTTCAAACCTCTTCCTAAGTGACACATGTCTCATTACCCAATTCGTACAATCTGACACCAATATATTCTTTTACGAAATGTTTATGGATTTGCACCTTTCTTTTATAACATAGTTAGATGTAATAGTTTGCCTTCTTTTACTAAAAGTCATTAGTGTAATGTAACCTAAGCAATATGGGTATAAATACCCCCATTTCACAAACGTTATAATCATCTTTCTCATCATCTTCCTTAAAGAAACATTGAACTTCACTTCTCTCATTTCAAGTACCTCTCCTCTATGAGAAAACCCCTTAACTCTTATCAATCCCTTTAGTAAGGGTTATAATAAGCAACCTACTCGACTTAGACTAATACATCACATCCAATAGGTTGCTCAAACATGTGTGCCTACTTGGTGTGTCACATCCATTATAATAGCTAACAAGTCTTGCTAAATCTCTACCTTAAAATCCACCCAAGCCTATCACATTTTCTTCAATAGTTTCGAATGACCCATCTACCCTAAGGTAAGACCTAATCATAGGCACATTTGCAATCCTTATGCTCCATCACACCTAGCCACCATCAATCACCAAAGATTCATTTGTAAGTGAAGTAAGTGAAGAAGAATCCCGCATTGAAACGTAAGTCTTAAGCTATCAGTGAGTCCAAGTAAGTGGATATGTATGTTTGGAGTAGATTTATATCTACTCATCGCAAGTTCAATAACTTGTTTTGCCATGACTAGTATAGTTGAACTGGGTTGCAAGCTTTGATATGTTGCTTGATGAGTTATGTAATGTTTCTTGATTAATAACTATTATTGACTAAAACATGTGCTGATATTGGAATTGATTACTATGACAGTGTGACTAAATGATTATGTAATGTTGCTTGGATTTGCACTAACTTAGACAAGAAGCTAGAGACTAACTCTACCTCCTAAGATGTTCACTTAAGTGAAAACGAGAACAAGTTTTTTAGGCAAAAAGATAAAACATTAAAGTAAAGGCTATGTTAATCAAATGATGCTTGGTATGTTGTTGGGAAATCATACTTGACATTGATTTGATGCATTCATAGTATAGCATGAAAAGGACCTACAGGTTAAGTTTTCCAAAACAGAGATCTTGGTATGCTGAGTTTTGCTTAAAAAGCTAGGTTTCATTAAGGAAACAATTTGATTTATGAAAGTCAAGTTTTTAATTATATATAATTGTATTGCTTAAACAATTTCAACCTCTAACGCAGTCATGCTAGGTCAACTATATATTAGGTTTTCTAACCACTTAATATGGTTTCTACTAAGGTAGGTTTTGACAACTTCTTGTTGCATTGTTACATTCTTGAACTTTGTATCAAAATGCCTACGATTGTTGACTCACTGGATGAATGCTAGGCTCATCTAGGATATCGAAACCAATGCATGTCACATATATTAGCATGGCATACATTATCTGAATCGAATTCTTAGTTGGGGTATAAGAAAAAATATCTTTAATAACAACTCGTTGTTGTATTTGTGGTATTGGTTTCCACTTGTATTTTTTGTCTTTTTGTCCACTCTCATTTAACTTACAGTAAATTGAGGAGATAAGTTATCTTATCCTCAAGTGAAGAAAGGAGTTTAGAGAAGACATTTCACCACAAACGCAAAAAGACTTTAAGAGTGCAAGTTAGAGTTAATTCTTTTGAGGAAGAGCAATTAGCTACAGGCTATGATACAAGTTTTTGGAAGTAGCTCTTTTAGGAGATTGTTGTGTTGCATTGTAAAGTTTTCAATATAAAGGTTGTAAATGTAATGTGTAGACTTATTAATGGAATTATGTTGTGTATAGGAGCTGTATAGTTGCAATAATCTAAGTATGGCTCGCAGATGCAATAATTTCTACTATAATATAGTTGTGTGAGTAAGAGGAGATTCGAAATGAAGTGCTTCATGAAGTTAAATAACGAGTTTCAACTTATCCCTAACTGAGGGATGGTATAACGAACCATCTTTGAAGCACCAAATATCAAAAAAAAAATTTTTAGTAGACACTTGAGAGACAGGTCATATAAATAGTTTTCAATATTATATATAAGATTACCATGAAATGAATAAGAAAAGATGTGTTCAAAGTAAATGAATTTTTGAAAGGTCATAATATTTACATGATTTGATAAGAAAGGACACAACCTTAGGATATAACGTTGTATTTCCATTTTCTATAATATAAGGAGTTGTACTTCTTTTAAAATGTCATAACATTTTATTTTATATAAATACAAAAAGGCCATTCAAAAAATATAAAACCAATATATAATGTGCACTAAAAAATAATGAACATATATTGTTAAAATATTAAATAATATAATTTTTTTATAACAAATATAGTTTAAAATAAAATCATGCATAACACAAACTTTTAACTAGTTATAACTAATGGGAAAAAAAATAATTCCTATGTTGTGTTTTAGGAATATTATACTTGAGGAATATTCCATTCCTCTCGTTATAAGGGTATCGGCAAAAATTCCCGCACACACCTATAAGTTCTTCTACCTTATAGAGAACAAGAAAATGAAAAGAGCTTATAACCTTGGATAAAAATGAAAGTGATGAAAATAGGGAGTAAAAGAAATTACATATGCTTAGTATTATCATGTAAGGTATTATCTATATTATTTACTACCTTCTAGATATATGCTTAGTATTATCATGTAAGGTATTATCTATATTATTTACTACCTTCTAGATATATGCTTAGTATTATCATGTAAGGTATTATCTATATTATTTACTACCTTCTAGATATATTGAGCAAAACTATTAAAATATATTATAAAATAATCTAACTTAATAATATTAAAGAGCAAATGAGTCTTTTTACAAAATCGTTCTTTTTCTCTCTCTCTCTTATACTCAAATATTTTTATTTCTTAATAAAGAATATTATAAAATTATTTTGTTTCTTTCTCCCTATTTATACCATATTTATTGTCTTAAATGTTTCTATTTCTTAATAGAGATAACCTATTAAAAGCAATTAAATGCATTATGAGAATAATTAGTACTTTAATAATTATATGTTTTTCATTGCAAAATTTATGAGTGGATAAATCCATCATTTGATTATATACTTCATACATTTAATATTTCGGTTAAATAATAGAGCTAAGGTTAATATCAGTACTCGAAATCTCTAAGGGATCGACTCGGACTCATATCCGCTATATTAAAATTGATAGGTACACTTGTCTGATATTAAAAAGCAAATGAGTATTTTTACAAAATCGTTCTTTTTCTCTCTCCCTCTTATACTCAAATCTTTCTATTTCTTAATAGGGAATATTACAAAATCATTCTCTTTTTCTCTCCCTATTTATACCATAGTTATTGTCTTAAATGTTTCTATTTCTTAATAGGAATAACCTATTAAAAGCAATTAAATGCATTATGAGAATAATTAGTACTTTAATAATTATATGTTTTTCATTGCGAAATTTATGAGTGGATAAATCCATCGTTTGATTATATACTTCATACATTTAATATTTTTGTATATGCACACATAGCACAAGTGCATAGTCCGCAAGTAAAGTATTAGATGTGAATTGTTTTTGACAATAAGGCTGGATTAATGGAGTAACAAATTATATTTAATCAAGTAATTCACAAAAGGTAGCTTTAGAGTATTAGATGCAAACTATTTTTTGAGATAAGGCAGGATTGATAGAGTAACAAATTGTATAAATGAAATAATAAATTGGACGTAACATGCAAAATAATAATCTATTTTCCTTATTGAATGAATTTTTCTTTGAACTACTAAATATATAATAGAATTATACTCCTATGAATAAGTTAATAATGGACGTGTGTTTTGCTATTTATTGTTCATCTTGTATGTCAGGTTTCTATCTTTCTTTTGTGACCTTTTCTATCGTTTATCTCCATAATGTCTGCACATCTTGGTCTACTAACTCTAAAAACTTGTGCCACTTTCTATAAAAGATCTTCACGAAAATAATAACGATCCGATGTTGGGTTGAATCGTTACGCGCTCACGTAGAACACTTCTACCCACATATGATTTTGCCCAGCAGAAGTCCATCATGTGGCTGGCAGTCGCTCCCCACGTGGCCATGTTTTCATCTTGATTACAAATTTTATCTATTACATTAAAATAATATATCGATTAAGAAAGATAAAAAAAAATTAATTTTTTTATAAATCAATCAGTAAACAGTATGAGAATATATCAACAATAAAGTACAAACACTAAAATATAATAAAAACTAACGTGTAAACACCAAAATGTTAAAAAAAAAAAAAAAAAAAATCGGTCATTGACTTCTTAGTTAACAGGAACACTAAAATAAGAAAACGAGTATTAAATTACAAAAGATAAGACTTTACACACTAAATTCTCAAAAATTGGAAGTATAGATACGTATTTATGTATTTATCTTGATTTAAGGTCTAAAAATACAATACCATAAATAAGGAGGTTAAACACACATAAATTATGTACAAAATAGTGCATCTACAATTCACCCTAATCAAAAGAACAAGTCATGTGTGTTGCATAGAAATTTTTTATTGCCAATGATTGGAAAGATATCATAGTAGTAATATTGGACTTTCTTTATATACCATGAAAGCTTAACAATTTCAACTATTAAAATAAAAGTTTAATGGTTAACATAGTAATATTAGCACACGATGGATCTTACCTTAAGACTCAACTTGAGTTCTACTAAAACCTGTTTAACTACAAGCATCCACAAGAGGTTGAACACGTTTAGTTTTTTTCCTTGGTTACTTGGTTCCTACTATAGTTATTGAAATTTGGCGAAAGGGATGCTTAAATGCACAATTTTTTATGAATTTATCGAAATCATAGTTGCTCACTAACGTTATTGAAAATCGCGCTTGTGGAGCTACGCTACTGCCATAAAGAGATCTCTTCATTTTAGGCTCATTGATAACAAGCCTGTAACTTCTCAACTCAAAGCTAAAAAATTTTATCATAGGGGCTTTCTCACGAACTCAATTCTAGGTTGGTTATTGATTTTTCTTGTTGGTGGATAGTTCAAGTAAGACATTAGATATGGCCATGGATCTTAGTCCGAACTGATTGGCTGGACCTATTAGGCCCTAAATCTTGGAAAGCCAGACCCAACAATGCCTTACATAGTGTATGGATATGCATTGTGTCCACAACCTATTAAGCCCCCTCATTTTGGGCTATTTTTCACTTTTTTTTTTTTTAATTTTTCCCTTGGATCTATTGAGTTGAGGACTTAAAAATAAGGAACTAAAATCGGCCCATGGAACCATTAGGTCCACCTACAAGTCTAGAATCGAAACTAACCAATAAACCATAAGCATAACCCACAAGTCTAGACCTATCTCAATGGATCAAATTTAGGACTAGGATCCAATGAGTTGCATCATAGTTAAGATACAAAGCAATCTCATTGTGTGCTCGATGGATCAAATTTAGGACTAGGATCCAATGAGTTGCATCATAGTTAAGGTACAAAGCAATCTCATTGCGTGCCCATGAGTACAACGCATGAGTCTGTTTAAATCATATTATATAATTATAATATGTAAATTTGGAAGTCTTTTCATCTTAATACCTTTTTGAATTTTACAATATTTTTAAAGTATATTCTCATTATTGACTCTTGATTACTATTTTAAATGATTTTTATAATGATACCTCTTCATATAGAGTATCTTTTCTTTTCTTTTTTTATTTTAAATGTCTCCTTTCTTTTTTCTCTATCTCTCTTTATTTCTTTTCTTTTCTTTTTTTTCTCTCACCATTCTCTCTCTTCTATTTATTTTGCTCTCTTTCTTTCACATTAAACCTTCTTCACCTTCTTTCCCCTCCATAAAAATGCTAAAACTTCAAGTAAATGGCTTTCAACTAGTTATAGTTAATGGAAAAAAAAAATGTCTATGTCATGTTTTAGTAATATCATGCTTAAGTAATATTATACTCTCAATATAAGGGTATATAGTAGATATTCCCACACACACCTATAAGTTCTTCTATCTTGTGTTTATTGTCATGTCTCGAAGTGATATAATCATAATAATCCTACTATATGAATCATCTTAAGATAGAGGTTAACCTCATAACCATTATCATATAGTTGATTTGTACAAAACGTCCATAATTAATCCACTTTAAAGTAAATAATTCATATAAAGATACTATTATTATATCTATAGAAGTCTTGTAACATATATTAAAACTCAGAGTTCCAAGATGCTACTTACATGACTTGATAGTTTAGCTCCTTAAATATTTACATATTTTGATTCCAAAAGATCAAAAGATGGCAATAAAAGCTCTATAAGTCCAACTATTCTCCAATTTTGTATCCTTACTCCCCAAGATCCATCTATTACTAAACTTAGGGTAGTTATAGCATAGTTTCTTAGTCAACATCAACAAAAAAAAATCTATAGAGATATGAGCAACCAATAACTCAATAAGTTGAGATGAAGGTATGAGATGATACGTCAAGCAAAAATAGGTATTTCAAACAAGTTATTTAAATGCAATGCAACAAATAACTGCCATCACATGACTTAGTCTAATCCATCGTAAGATTAGAGAAATTTCGCCTACTCTAGTTTGGGTTTAAGGAGTTTCAACGCGTATGTAAGGATTCATGACTAAAACCAAGCTTGTGCAATGAATACATTCCTCCTGTCATAACTACCTTCGAACTAATGTCTACACCCTTGCCATAACTTCATCTCTTATTACTTAGTTCGACTAAGTATGAAAAAATGACCATTTCAACTATCCTTTTCAAAGGAGTCAACATTTGGTAAGAAAACCCTAATCATCCCTAATGGGTTGCAATGCCTATCCATTTTAAAATTTCAAGTGTATTATAATTAAATTTGATTTATGGTGACCAAGCAATTCTATATAGTTCAAGTAATTGCATTATAGTACAACAAGTCAATAGTATACAAACAAGATCAAAGACATACAAGCATGTGCATAAACTAACTATTTACAACTACAACTAAGTATAATCTTAGGCTTTTACGTACCATAAAACAATACTCTGAATTACAGTTACGTAATGATCTCAAACTTACCTAGACTTCCCGCTTACTGACTAAAGTGCGACTTGCGATATACTTTTGCCGCTAGTCCCTATAATAGAAATGTCATTTTAGTATTTATACAATTACTATATATGGTTTTTATTCTATAGCACAGTTTTATTAACTTAAGTTTAAGATTATATTATACCTAATCATCCAAGTTTTAGATCACTTGTTTTAGTCTCGCTTTTAACTAGTTTTTTATTCAATCTCTGATTTGGTCTCTAATTCAGTCTCCAATTCAATCCTTGATTTCAATTTAATTCATAAGTCTCAAAAATACCCTCTCACCTATCCTCTGTAGTTTAACCAATTTCATTTTAGGTGTATAAAGTCTCTGATTAAGCTTCTGATCAATTTCTTAGTTTATTCTTATACACCAAATATCTTATTTTGCCTTTGACTTAGCCTTTGGTTAAAACGTACTCTACATTTCATCTAATATTTTCACAACTTCAATATATATTTCCACTTCTACAATCATGGTCAGTAACCAAATACTACAACCAACCTCAGCCTCATCCCATAGTCCTATTTCGCACTTACACTTTACTGTTTACCAATTTTGAATTAAGAAAATGTACAACTCATCTTCTAACAATTAAAGCAACTAAACAAATAGCTTCTAGTCTAAGAAATTCTATTTCTCTTTAGTTAGATATTTTTAAAAGCTATTAATATTTAGATTATAACATAAGCTATATCAATTTATTAAATTGACTTTATAAAATTACCTTAAAAACACATTGATTTGTGGAAATCAGAATTTCTCCAAAATTCAATTTTAAAATTTCAACCAACTAACCATATAACATGAAAATATAGTATGTAAGCATCTTATATTCAAAAATTGAGATCAAAACTACATCATTTGTCTATTTTAAAATTTGATCGAAAATCAGTATGCACGTGTCATTTCTTAAGGAACATATTTACACTTAAAATCTTAAAAAATTGATTTGATTTTGAAATCTACGCATGAATTACTAAGGAAAACCAAAATTCATAATTTTTAGATACAATTTAATATTTTTAATTAATTATTGAAAGTTAGACAATTTTTGCGACTTACTAGTTGATCAACCTCTAGCCATCATTGACAGCCCTAACTTTGTTGGTAGCTCCAAACAGGGTGGCCATTGTAGGATTGTAGTGGTGGTTCTTCCCAAGTTGCCCATAGCCCCTTACACCATCCTTAAGCCTATTTGATACTATTTTTTCTACAATTTTCTGAAATTGATTTTTCCAAAGTTCTCTTCACTCCCCTCTATTTTTCCTAACATGATACCTAACCAAAAGAATTGCTAAAACTATGCTTGGGATTTTATAGAAGTGGAGGGGAGTCGATTGTTAATTTCCAAGGGACCAGTGTCACTTATTTTAATATTGAGGTGGCCATCTCTTATTTTAATCAATTCCAATTACATGTTATTGCCATGCCACAACCCAGAACAACTTTCTTTATGCTGCCACCTTATTTTTTATGCTTTTTAGAAATTTTTCTTTAATTGTTTTAATATATTTTACTATATATTATGTATTTTAAGTAATTATAGGTATATATATACACATATTACTATACTTCATATAAATAAATACTTTTAAATATTATTCACATTATTTTATTAGTTTTAGTATGTGTATAATTTATCTATAATAGTTCGTTAATTATTGAAACTTGTTTCATACGTTTCCAATAAATAACGAGTAATATATGTATATTTTATAAGTATAATATTTAATTATTTTATTATTTTCTTAAGTCCAAACTTGAGGAACCACTTATAATAATATTCCTAATTTTGTCGTAAAATTAAGACCAGATCAAACAACTTTTCCGATCATCCTAGATTTTATGTATCAATTTCGTATTGAGTACCCAATTTTACAGGTGTTATACTTATAAAGCATGAAATAGAGAACAAGAAAATGAATTAAATTCCAAATGAGAGTGATGAAAAAAGGGACTGAAAAAATTACATGCCCTAGGTATATCACGTAAGGTATTTATAGAGTATTAGATGTAAATTATTTTTAACAATAAGGCAAGATTAATGGAGTCACAAATTATACTTAAGAGAGTAATTCACATAAGGTACTTATAGATTATTAGATATGAATTATTTTTGGAAATAAGACAGGATTTATGGAGTAACAAATGTTATTAATGGAATAATAAATTGCATTCTGTAAATTGAAGGTAACATCCAAAATAATAATCTATTTTCCTTATTGAATTAATTTTCCTCTAAACTACTAAATAATAAATTTACAATACAATTATATTCCTATGAATAAGTTAATAATGGGCCTGTGTTTTTTCATTTGTTGTTCATCTTGTATGTCAAGCTTTTATCTCTCTTATGGCCTTTTCTATATTTATAGATATTTTTTACTTATTCATCATTCATTTTTTATCTCCAAAATGTCTGCCCTCCTGGTCCATTAACCCTGAAAACTTGTGCCACTTTCGATAAAAGATCTTCACGTAAATAACGACAATCCGACGTTGGGTTGAATCGTAAGACACTTACGTACGAAACTTTTACCCAATTATGTTTTTGCCCCGCAGAAGTTCATCATGTGGCTGGCAGTCGGTCCGCACGTGGCCATGTTTTCACCCTGAGGGGGAATAAAATAAAATAAAAAAAAAAAGAGTTAGATTACAAATTTTATCTATTACACTAATATAATATACCAATTAAGAAAAATAAAAAATTAATTTTTGATAAATTAATCAATAAATAGGACGGAAATGCATCAAAAGTAAAGTATAGACACTAAATTCTAGAATATAATCAAAACAAAAGTACAAATACCAAAATGTAAAAAAAAAAATGAAATAAAGAAAGCAACAGTCATTAACTTCCTAGTTAACAACAACACTAAATTGAAACTAAATTGAGAAAAGGAGTATTAAACTATAAAATATAAGATTTTAGACACTAAACTATCAAAAAATAAAATTATAGACATATATTACATGTTTATATTTGTCTTGATTTAAAGGTCTAAATACTCAATATTAGAGATAAAAAGGCTAAGCGCTCATAAAATATATATAAGATGGTTATCACGTCTCGAAGCAATAGAGTTATAACAGTTTCAATGTGCAAACCATTCTAAAATAGAAGTTAACATTTAGTTAATATCTTAAACCTAATTTATATAAGGTATTCATAATTAATCCGCTTTGAAGTAAATAGTTTACAAATTAAATAAGTTGTTTATCTATAAATATATGAGAAATACATACTAGAATCTAAATATCTCCAGTAATGCTTACAAGATTTAGTATCCTAATCTTACTTTACTTAAATAATATATAAATTAATATTGAGAAATTTAAAGATAAGACCTAAACTTCGAGAGTGTAACTGATCCTCAATTTTAGATCTTTACTTTTCAAGATCCAACAATTGCTAGCTTCAAGATAAATAATAAGCCGTTTCATAGCTAACACTTGTAACAACATCTATGGGAATCTAAGCAACCAATCACTCAATAAGTTGAGACGGAGACTTAAAACTATACATCAAGTACAAACAGAGGTATCAGCTTAATTAATTAGATGCCATTAATGTACACCTAAATGTCATCGTACAACGTTATATAATATGTCGTGAGATTAAAGAGATTATACTCACTTTAATATGGGTTGAGGAGTTTAGTGCACATTTTAACAGCGCATAATCAAACCCAAGTTTGTGCAATAGAGATCTCGCTCCTTCCATGATTACTTTCAAATGATTGACTTCACTCTTACTACGATCTCCTCTTCTATCACTTAATTCAAATAATAATGAAGAAGTGACCAATTATGCTATTCAGTACTATTCCTTTCAAAACAATCATTATTTGGCCGAAGAACCCTAAACGTTTTCCCTAATAAGTTGTTATGCAAATCCGTGTTAAACTTGCAAGTCATATATTTAGTTAAATCCAATTTAAAATGTTTAATCATCTCATACAAATTTCAATCCATAACATCAAACCGGAACTACACAATCAAACCCAAAAACACATACGTATAGAAATGCGCACAATTAACTATCTAACAAATATAACCAAATATAATCTCAAACCTCCAAATACTATAAAACTGTTCTTCAAAATATAGTAACGTATTAATTACAACTTACCTAGACTTCCTACTTAATCATTTAAGGTGCAACATGTATAGGCCATCATCGATAATCTCTATAATACAAATATTGTTTTAGTTTCCACGTAACTATCATAGATAGATTTTATTTTATAATATAATTTAAATTATTATCTTTAGCTTAGGGTCTTATTATATTTAATTATCTAATTTATGTCTGTTGGGATTACTTCTTTTGTTCAATTAGGTTCTGAATTTGCTTCTTTTACTGATTCTGATTCAGCCTCTGAATCAGATTCTAATTTACCTTTTGATTACCCTAAGTCTTATAAATGCCTTCTAACATTTTCCTTACGATTTATTCTGGTGATTATAACCTTTGGTTCAAGTTTTGACTTACTCTCTAATTTACTTCTATTAGCCCTAATTCTTATTTTGCTTTTGAATCAGATTCTGATTTGAAACCGTCCACATTTTAACATAACTACTCATACATATGTGCATATATATATAAGTTTTGAATCATTATTTTTAGTTAGAATTATAATTTTTCTTAACTATTTAAGTTCTATATCTTCTATAACTAAGCTAGTTTTACACTAGTTTTTCTAATTCAATTTTTGAATCTGTTTCAAAAATTAGGTTTTATTTTAGCTTTTAGTTACTATTTTTATTTGTAAACCCTAGAAATTCCTCCCAAACTAATATATAAAATTCATCTAACTATACTTAGATATTCTAAATCTCTGTTTTAGCTTCTAACCAATATTTTAGTCAATACAGTACATTATATCCTTAATTTAACTACTAAATCAGCTCCCGATGTAAAAATAAGTTACATTTTTCATATAATTTCGCAAACTCACATTCTAAGTCAAATTTATATCATATTCCTAATATTATAATACCATAAATTTTTACCTAATATTTTCTACCCATTTAACTCCTAAATATACATATTATGTATTATTACATATTATACACTTATATCACCTATCTAACACTTCTATCACTACATATATAATCTTTCACTACCAAATAACATGCTAAGATATCTAATTATATCTTAAATCAGAATTTATACCTAATTAACACTAAAACACAAATTTAACTTAAATATACCCTTTTACCTACATATTTATTACATATTATGCTTAATACATATAGTTAAAACCTCAAACTCTACAAATACCATCCTACATCAGCAACTATCATCTAAAGATATCTAATTGCATACTAATTCATATTTTTTACCAAATTAACATTAAATTACAAAATTAAGCCAAAATGCTACATTTTATATATGATTTTAAAGCTTAAAAATTAAGTAAAATTTTAAAAAATTAATTTTTATAAAATCTCTTCTTAACACTAACATATATATTTTAAATAGTCTACACAAAAATTTTGAAGTCAAAACTATACTATTAAGGTTATTTAAATCAGTATCGAAAATCGACTTGGATTTAGTTATTTTTTAGGAGTAATATATCTCAAGGCCTAAATTTATCAAATTGATATTTTTTCCTAAATCTAAATACAAAAATATTCCAAAATATCAAATTTCTTAATTTTCCATGAATTTTTTATATTTTTACTAAATTAAACAAATTCAGAAAAAAAAAAAATCAAAACTCACCAATTGAATAGCTTCCAACTACCAACTACCAACAGTGTCTCTACCCTTGTCAACACCATCAAGTGATGGATTTGCTGTCAGGTGGTCGTGATCATCCCTCTCTAGATGATCATTGGGTTTGGAATGATATCATAATAGTAATATTAGACTTTCTATACCATTAAAGTCTAATAGTTTCCACTATTAAAATATAAATTTAACGGTTAACATAGTAATTTTAAAAAGTAAAGTGGCACACAGTGGATCTTACATTAAAACTCAACTTGAGGTTTACTAAATTCTATTTAACTACGATCATTCACATGAGGTTGAACATATTAAGTTTTTTTCCTTCATTACCTTGAAACCTTCCTAGTCTATCTAGTGTAGTTTTTGAAATTTCAGGAAAGAGTTACTTAAATGCTCATTGTATTATGAATTTGTTGAAATCATAGTTGCTCACTAATGTTATCGAAAATACCACTTGTGGAGTTTCTACCATAGAGCAATCTCTTCATTTTAGGCATGTTGATACCAAGGTTATAACTTCTCAACTCAAAGGAAGAAATTTTATTGTAGGGGCTAACTCTCGCACTTAAATCTAAGTAGTTGCTAATTTTGCTTGTTGATAGGTAGTTTAAGTAAGAGATTGCCATAAATCTCAGTTTAAACTGACTGGCTAGACTTATTAGGTCTTAGGTCTTGGAAAACAAGACCCAACAATGCCCCATATAGTGTATGGATCTATAGCGTACCTACAAATCATTAAGCCCTTTCATTTTGAGCTGTTTTTTTTTTTTTTTACTTTTTATCCCTCTAGATACGTCAAATTCAAACTAAAGAATAAGGAACTAAGATTGGACTGTAGAAGTAGAACCATTAGGTCCACCCATGAGTCTGGAATCGGAACCATCCTGAACCATGAGCTCCACCCATGATGTAGGCCCATCTTAATTGATCGAATCTAAGGCAAAGATCCAACAGGTCGAGTCATAGTTAAGGTATAAGGCAATCTCGTCGCTTGTCCGTGTCTAAGAGGTTAGAGTGCCTGTTTAAATTGCATTAATAAAGCGAGTCATAAATTATTGCTATTTTAATTGAGTTAATGTCATAGATGGTACTCAAACATTACTAAAGGTGTAATTTACTACTTGTACTTTAAAAAAATCGATTTATTATCTAATTGAAATTTTCATGGTCATTCTTATTACCTAAATTAACTATGTGAAGTGTATTTACCAACGTAAACATAAGAACGAATCAGAAATTGAAACTTTCGACCACCACAAGATTAGAAGGTAGCTAGCAATCACTTGTAGGAAGTTGCACAACATCTAACCCTCATCTTCCCCTCCCCAAGTGGCTACCAACTATTCCTTAGTCTTGAGGTGGGTAGAACGGCAGGTTAAAGTGAAGTAGGTTATGATCAACTTTAAAAAGGACTACGTTTGACTCACTAGGTCAATTCCTATTCTTCCTTAGATTAACAAACGAATTTAACAAAGTTAGGTCAATAAAAATGACTACGAAACTTTAATTAAATAGTAAATTAATCTTTTTCGAAATATGAGTAAGAAATTATATATTTTGATAAAATTTAAGTATCATTTAGGAATTAACACTCTTGACTCGACTAGCAAAAGATCAAGAAAAATAGTCTCAAATATAGTTTGATTAAGGAAAGTGACGTGGCACAAAACAGCATATTAAACGATGTGAATAATATAGAAGTAGGAACGGCAAAAGAGAAGAAATGGGAAAAATAATAGGTGGGATGCTTAGGAGATTATGGTACCCCCACTTTATTCTATAGGGACATGGTGCAGCATTCTTAGTATACATAATACTTTAATTAAAATTAACAATGTAAACAAGTTGAGTCGGAATTTCACTTAAAATTCAAAATACAAACTCATTACAAACTTAAGCTTAACTTGATTAAACTCATTTAATCTTAATTTATCTAAAAAAATCTTTTTAATTAAAAAAATATTAATATTTAAACTTAACTTTAACACAACTAATATTTACAACTCAATTCAAAGTCAACTAAATTCACAAGCTAATCGAGTTAAATATTACAAAACTTAAACTCAATTCAATTAATTATTCAAGTAGTTTAAACTCAACTTTGACTCATTTACACACACCCCTCATTGAAGCACCACTTCGATCCAATTTGTTCAATAAAAACCAATTCAATCAACGAGTAAGTGAAGACACTAACACATACCCAGCGGACTAAGCATTTGCGACCAATTAAATTAACGAAGTGAAAATACAATACCCTTTAGAGACAATGCCAAGTTCGGCACATCTATTTTACCATTGAAAAGAAGTAATCAACCTTTAGGTTTTCGTTTTTAACACAATGCACGAACAAAATGCACGAACAAGATACTCGTATCACTACTGTGCTTCACCATGCTCGTCCCAAACCATTCACATGCTATTGTTTATAATAATTAATTTAAAGGGAGTTAATTTTGTCCCTCTATTTACTTGCCTGACGTAATATGAATGGCTACAGGATAAAGCAAGAATTACTTCATCTTGAATGCACAATGTCATTATGTTTCCTTCTGCTCTTTTTTCATGGAAAGAGAGTGTGCATAATTGACAATAAAAGCCTCTAAAAAACCCCTTACTAGTACAAAATTCTGTTCATGCTACAAAAACAGACATCCGGGATTGGTAACCCTGCTGCTGCAATCTTGACATTAGAAAACCAAAAACTAGAGCTAATACTGATTGTGCGAACATCGCTCCATCGAATTGTGACAGAGCTGGATAGAACCTTAAATTAGCCGGAAAAAAAAAAAAAAGCCACCGGAAATGCACCAACTGAGGGCTCTTTTTGACAGTCATATCCAATTTAAGGTCTGTAACTGGGAACTCCCGTCATCACTCGTCGGTCACACAGCCACTTGACGCTGGTTGCACGCTCTTGATGTACTGGAGATTCAAAACAAAATTTCATTGTTTGGAGGCTTTCAAGTTTCAACTTCAATGTGACAATAATTGTATCTGATCATAATACTTACTTTGTAAAGGATCCCTTGAGTGGCCTTATATGGAGGTGGAGTCCATTTCTTCCGTCGCTCTTCCATCTCCTGATCTGTTAATTGAACATCTATCCTCCTCTTTTGGACATCGATGTTAATTATGTCTCCGTTTTCAATTAGACCAATTGGACCTCCCTCCTGAAGAACACATCTCATTTCTTGGTTATCATTGAAAAAAGAAATATATTGGTGATCACTTGCAAGGAAAGATTTTTATACATGAGAATCATATGTTCTTTTTTTTTTTTTTTTTCAATAAATTTGATATGTTAATTTTCTTAAATAGCAATGACAATGACAACAATAACAACAAAAACAATAATAATACATGGATTTTTCTTGAATGGGGCAGGAGAAGGAGAATACAGGGATTTAAATATATATATATATCTTCAGATTTAGATTCACCACATAGCAAATGCATATAATCTCTTCGGAAGACTACTTAAATTTGACATTATTGATGATATTTTTAGATGCAATTTTGGACACAAGTTTTCAATAAGACAAGCAATAATAAGGCTCACACTTACCTTATTTAAAATATTAGAATTACTCAGAAAAATATCACTTTATTGTTATAATTATAATGTATCTTATATGTACACCAGAATTTTGTTAATAGATGCACCCACAACGTTTTCAAATATATAGAAATGAAATGCTATATTTTATTAGCAAATGATTACAGATTCTCAATGCACTTCATAAATAGCTAGAAGAATAAACTCCTTACCTTTTCATTGAGGCATATATATTAATTCAAATTTAACTATCAATTTATTCTAAACTTGTGCAAGTCTTGTTATCAACCAGAATATATCATAAAGAATAAAAAAAAGCATTATGATATAAACATAATTATTCTAAAAATTTTTTTAAGGATATTTTGCAAGATTGTTTCACTAACAACGCTACAAAAGATATCCTCTTCAATAGCATCAGACATTCTATAATCCTTATCCATTCTCATATTATTAATTGTAAACAAGAACATTAATACGTCAAATAATATGACTATTATTATTTACTAATACTTTATGCAATAAGACTAAAAATTTATAACATTGACAATGTAATTATCCTTTTATACCATAGTTTCTCAAAAGAATTTATTTAATTAATCATCAATGTTTAAGTATAAATCTAAGTTTTATAAAACAAAAGCAACAAGTAAACAAAAATAAAATAATTGCAACTTGAAAAGGGTAAAATGGCTAGTGAGAACTGAACTCATGACCTCATGTTTGGAAGAGCACGTACTTGACCAGTTAACTGTGTTTAGTAAAACTCTTTGAAAAATAAATATCTTATTTCCTACTTTTCTTAAGATATTTTAATAATCGATATTTTTCCCAAACATAACGGGGCCACCCCTCAAGCAAGAATGCATCATTAAGCGTCACAAGTTTGATTAGAAATCTATAACACGCATGAGCAAGATCATGGTATTGACATTTCTAATAACATAAAAGTGACTTCATCATGTGGTTTTCCAAAGTACTAAAACTGTGAACATCACGATATTGAGCTTGTCAATTGTGACATATTACAAATCCATTATAGTAAGAGGAAGGGCATATCATACCTGTGCTTCAGGGCATATATGACCAACCACAAAACCATGTGAACCACCAGAGAATCTACCATCGGTCAAAAGAGCAACTTCCTAACAATTTTGTTTCAACAGTTGAGTAATTACACTCTTTTAGGCATATAACTCCAAAGAGAAGAAGAGTTAAAGTAGTATCACGTATGAGAAATTTACAAGTATATATGATGAGAAGACATTCCTAATATCAAATTACAAGCTTTTATACTGAACAATACAAACTCCAGAACAGAAGTTACAAGTGGTTTTGGATATACCTTCCCAAGACCTGCTCCCATAATCGCACTTGTTGGTGTGAGCATTTCAGGCATGCCCGGTCCGCCCTTAGGACCTTCTCCCCGGATTACAACCACTTTTCCCTTTTGTGGCATCATATAAAGAAGGAAGGAAGGAAAGAAGGAAAAAAAACACAAAACAAAACAAAACCAACAACAACAACAAAACCATGAGCATTCTAGCTAACATTTGAAAAATTGTGCTATACCTGGCATAAGAAACTAACACAACTGAAACAAGCAAACTTGGAAATCTTGTACTCCAGTGAAATTCTTAATACTATTTTCCTTTTTTTTTTTGGGTAGAAAAATCTTGATACTCTTGATATCAAGTTTTTGCATAAGATTCGCACATAATGATAAAGGTCATATCACCAACCTTAAAACTCATCGGATCATCTGATATAGCACTAATCATTGCTTCTTCTCCTTCAAAGACCAATGCAGGACCTGGAGAATGGTTGAGTGACATTTAGGCAATACAGTAAATCAAGCAGATGGTGTGCATATTAAGAAAGAGAGGGAAACGATACCAGAGAAGTAGAGGCCTTCCTTTCCAGTAATTTTTGCAACAGAACCATTTGGTGCAACATTCCCATATAGGATTTGAATGTGGGCAGTCTTCTTAATTGGATTATGTAGTGGTCTTATAATGTCCTGAAATATTTGTAAATCAATGGATCAATATCCTATAATCAACCTATCAATTAGGGTGAGTTACAGAGACAGGAAGAACCCACCTGTCCTTCAGCTAATTTAGGAGCCTTTTTTGCATTTTCGGCTAAAGTGTTGCCCGTGACTGGTGACGAAAAATTACAGATCCAAGTCAGTACTAAAATTTAACAGCAGATTGTTTGTATCAAGTATAAACATACCTGTAATGCAATCCCCGTCCATGAATCCCTCCTCCAGGAGAAAGCGAATGACTGCAGGTGTTCCTCCAATCTACAGGAACAAATTATTAATTTGTTTTGAGTAAAAAAGAAATGACAAATATATATATATATATAAAAAGGTAGTTTGTCGCAAGCAGTTCTGTGTCAAATTAACAACATATACTGACAAAGGTAATAGCAAAATCCAAACCTTATGTATATCTTCCATGACATACTTGCCACTGGGTTTGAGATCAGAAAGAAGTGGAACCTGGTCGCTGACCTTCTGGAAATCATCAAGAGTCAATTGCAACCCAACTGACCTGCCAAGAACTTGGAGTTCAGCTATTTCCATGATATGCATAAGTAACCAGAGAGCTATAAGTCTTCGTGGCTTCACCTTGCAATAGCTATTAAGTGGAGCACAGCATTAGTTGACCCACCAAGCGACATAACCATAACCATCGCATTTCGTAGAGATCTCTCGGTGATAATGTCTCGTGGCTTTAAATCCATCTTCAACAATTCCAGGAGATGCTTCCCGGCCAATCGACATTCAACTAACTTCAGTGGATCTTCAGCAGGTGTGGAAGAGCTGTCAAAGGGAAAAAGGAACAGGTAAGAAAAAAGCCATTGGAAACATAAACACAGATGCAGGTTTGCATAACTAAGGCCTTGTTAGGTTGATTCCATCAAATCCTAATTGCTCTTATTTTCTTTTGGTAAGCCCCAAAAAAAAGTACTATGGTAAGCCTTTTTGCTTGTATTTTCAGTAAGAGCATGGAGAGGATGCATTGATAGGTATCAAAAGTTGATCATTCTTTGCCTCACTTCCTTAGAATCCTATTAACCAATAAGATGTTTGTCAAAATCACGATTCTTTTGTTCTTCTGAATATGTAGAATCGATAAAACTGTATGAAATCGTACAAAATTGATAAAATTGTAAACTCATGGAATTATGGATCATAATTTATAATGCTACTAAAAGTTTGCATCTAAACAATTTATATTTGTTTTAACTATGAAAAACATCATATAATCATAAACTCATAAAACCTTATAAAATCATACAAAATTAATAAAATCATAAACTTATAGAATCATAGATCATAATTTATAATGCTACTAAAAATTTGCACCTAAACAATTTTATATTCGTTTTAACTATAGAAAAACATTATCAAATCATAAACTTATAGAATCGTGTAGTTACTCCTAATTTTGATAACTACAGAGAAATAGGATTCCAAGGATCTCACATACTTAACTCAAAAAGAACATATTGAACACCATGTTATTTTACTCAATGAAATCAACTCAATGAGGCCCAAATGTCTTACCTTCCAGGAAGAGACATTCCCA
This sequence comes from Lumnitzera littorea, assembly GCA_024138015.1. NCBI lineage: Eukaryota > Viridiplantae > Streptophyta > Magnoliopsida > Myrtales > Combretaceae > Lumnitzera > Lumnitzera littorea. The sequence continues at coordinate 27,715,039 of JAMXBB010000001.1, forward strand.
TGGCTTCAATAGCAGAGGCCATTGTGTTAGCAGTATACATTCCACCACAAGCGCCTGCACCAGGGCACGAGTGAAGCAGTATATTCTTCCTCTGCTCATCGCTGATGGATCCACTTACATACTCTCCATATACCTATCAGAAAGTTTTAAAAATAAAAGATAGCTTCAGCAAACAGACAAAAGGGCACTTGAACCAAATAATAACTTTTCATGTGTTTTTGTTCAAGTGAGTTTATGCCTTTCCAAGTTTGGCCTCACCCCTGTTTTTGACAAACAAGCCAGCCTTACTTTGAGTTAGACCAAAAATGACTGATTGTAATCAGTAATGAGACATAGATTCGTATAATTCCTCATGTTATATAAACCACATTTAATCAACCAGCCAACAACAACAAGAAAATACACAAACCTGAAATGCAGATACTATATCATAACTCTTGCCCTGGAAATATCCTGGCTGCAAACAAACAAAGAATGAGATATTAGAATGCATTTCAATTCTCTCTTTTCTCTTTTTTGGGTTATAGAAGCAGTTCATTCATCTTTAATGAACTGGAAGTTTGATTAGACAAGCAAAGATCATAAAGAAGTGATCAATTACAAGCTGATAAGTTTCAACAGTAAACAAGCAAATAGTCCTATCATTATTATACTTCAATCAAAGTAACAGAATTTTAGCAAGCTACAATAACATTACTTCCCCAGAAGAGAAATAAAAAGAAAAAAATTTCATCCACTTGGTAAACTGCAACCACAATAACATAGCCAGGAGCTACTTTTTCTTCAGTAATCAAACCAGGGTGAGACCTGCCTTCTAAATTTAAATCTGTACAAGTTTGATAATGCTCTAAACCTTCTCTGAGCTTTGCATGGTAAGGCTAAGTGATAAACTTGCACGAAATCTCAGGCTCCAAGAGGCACTCAGTAGAAACTGGAACTTATTGGTGCTTAGATTAAATAACATTACTGTATACAACAGCAGTCAGTCTAACCACACTGTTCCACAAAATTGGCTTTTACTATTCAGGTTTTTCATGACACCATAAAGCCATCACATGCAGGAAACTGACAATGCAACAAACACCAGCAAAGTGACATCAATAAAATACAAATGCCTGCTTGAGTCAAATGCTGATTTAACTTGACCAGATGAAAATGTATATGTAATGCAGCAATGGAGGTGGCATAGGATTGCCAAACATTGCAATTGCATGCCGAGCAAATAAGTCCTCTTGAGGAAAAATTATATAAAAACATCTCCCAGTTTAGCTCTCATATAATATCAATAAACTACCATAATACAGGTATTTCAGTTAAGCAGCTCATGGTGAGTCCTATGCATAGGTTCCCATTCCATCATCTCAAAATGCAGTTTGTTAGAATGTGTGGTGTACTTCCACTATTTTTGGGGGTAACTGGAACAGCTTAACTCATACTGGCATGTGAAAACAGAACAATCCTAATCATCCTCTCTTAGTTGGCAGATGAATGTCACCGCTCCTTTCTTCCCAGAAGCTCAATTGAACAAATGAAGCCAATTTCTGGGCTAACTGCAACAACGAATTCCTCATCCCCGGTAACATTCAATGACATACAGCCTTTCCAGCAACTGTTTACCACAAATGGTGAGAGCAGAACTCCAAATGCATGGGAAACCAATTCATTTATTATTCATGCTATTTGCTAACAAACTATTTTTTACAGTATGTCTTCTATCTGCAGATCATTTTAGCGATCATATAGTTTCTGCAGCACTTGCATTACATGTGCAATATATCCTTGATGTCCCAGAACAGTTTTGCATTATGACCTCCAGACAATTCGTACATATTTGCATGATGCTTTTATTTCTCCATAGAACTTTTTCAAATGAACCAAACTCTTATATGCTTCAGTTGTAGAATTTGACAAGTTGTAATATGTAACATCTTTTAATCAAGTCAAGTCTTTCTTCAAAGTTTCTTTGCATTCTCTCTTTAGATCATACTGAATTCCAAATAATTGAGTTTACTGAAATTTATCATATAACATATTTGATTAAGCCAAGCCAATAAACCCCTTGTCTAGGTTTCCCAGAATTCTCTTTCTAGACCATATCACTTTCCAACTGAGTTCACCCTTTACTCTGTTCTTTTGAAGTCCTTCAATTAACAATTATTTATCTTTGCAACCCATTTTATTTTTTATTAAGAAAACACGCCTAAGTATTCCACCTGAGGCACATGCAATATACACTTGCCTAGTAGGCAAACGGAGGAGATATTTCCAAATCTAAAACACGTACAAAATGAACCCAGGAGATCTCAATTATAAACTATGCTTTCTGAGGCACAATTTCATTTTTTACCCTTACTTTTAGGATATTCCTAATGTGGGTCAGAAAAATTAAGAAATTGTCTCGGCTTTGAATTAATAGCATAAAGAAAAGGTTAGAAAACAAGGTAATTGCAAAGGTAGCATAATATATTAATCAATACTACAAACAGCAATCCAATACTGAATCACAGACCTTGATAGTTCCACCATAGACCATAATACTAGGTCTGTTGAGTCGTCCCATTGCAATTATTGTACCAGGCATCTGGAAAATAAAAGACATTAGAAAAAATATAGCATAAAAGCCCCTACCTGAAATGTACAAGTCTGCAATTAGAACATTATAAGAGACAAACAAAATTTAGAGGTGAAAGGCTGATAGGTGCCAAAGAAAATTCTATACACATTAATCGAGAAAAAGCACAAGGGAGGGAACCATGTTCTTTTGACCACATTATGCACAATAATGGACGAAGACAGAAACTTAGGGCTTGGTATTGCCGTGATTAGCAGGGTCCTATTGACATGCTTTGTGTTTCATATAATAATATTGTGCATTAGGCTGTTTATAACACCAGAGAATGCCTCTCGTCTGATAAACCGTGGAGTATTTTCATAGATGTAAAAAGCAGAAGATTGGAGGATAAAGCTTAATTATGAAAAATAACTTAAAATATGGCACTATGATCAAAAAGACAAATCCTTGTCAAAACCATCCAAAAGAAGCATTGCAAATGTATGGTAGGGCTTGACCAATATAATTGCCAACAAACTTGAGACGAAACCTGTCCAATATTATCTACAAAAATCCCAATTGTAGTACACTCTAATAATGAAAACATGGCTCGAGAACACTACATTTCTATCGAATCAAAACATAATCCTCATCAACTCTTATCATGACTGTTAAACAGAGCAGAGCCACAAAAGCAAACTCAAAACTACCCTTTCCAATCAGTTGCAAGTTGCAACGCAAAATTTTCCTATCGTTGGAAGATTTTCCTAGCATACATTGCTTAAGAATATGTCAGCACTTAAAAGATTCTTAGCATTGAATAGTGTTATGAACTTGAAAATAATCAAATATTTATCACCAAGCTTCCTCCTCCTAAAGGAGTTATATATATTAGGAAATAAATAAATCATCATCTTTTGGTCAAACCACAAACCTAATAAGAAACCATACACAATAAGACCATCACAGTATTTATTTTACTTAGTAACTCAACAAAAATGAGATCACAGCTTCCGTTCTACGAAATGAAAAATTCACTAATCTATGCATCGACGCAGCAGCATTGAGTCATATCATCATCTCCATATTCCTCGCACATAAGAGCAACTTAAAAACTACTATAACTATCAGTCTAGGAATACAAATAAACATAACACATCTGAAATAAAGCAAAAGAGAGAAAAGGAACAAGTAGTGAATATACATTCTTATCGCACCCGGGTATCGAAACATTGCCATCATACCATTGAGCAGACATAACAGTCTCAATGCTGTCGGCAATCAAATCCCGAGACTGTAAACTGTAACACATCCCTCTAGTCCCCATACTAATAGCATCACTAACACCAATAGTATTAAACCTAAACCCAACCATACCAGCCTCTTTTACGCCTTCCTTTACGGCCTCTGAAAGACTCAACAAGTGCATATTACAAGTATTCCCTTCATACCAAACTGAGGATATCCCTATCTGGGGTTTCGACAAGTCGTCTTCGGAGAGTCCGACGCCGTGGAGTACGGCCTGGGACCCACCTTGGGACTTGGGTTCTGTTATCCTAGAGCTGTATTTGTTGAGTTTTGGAATGGGGGTTGTGGTGGTGGTGGTGGTGGTTTGGGGTTGTGGTGGGGTCGTGGTGGTGGCGGCGGCTTTCACTTTTAGGGTGTATTGCTTTCTTGGGTTGGAGTGTGGTGGAGAGAGAATGGGGTGAAATGTGGTGACGCGTGGGGCGATGAGAGAAGCTTGCATGGTGGCGCGTGGAGAAGGGAGAATATTAGGGTCTTGGATGGGTTTGTCCCGAAAGGAAGAAAACAAAGTATATTTGCTCGGGTCGCCGTTGTTCGCTAATAATAATAATAATCAGGGGATTCATACTAGAGGCAGTGTGACATGTGAGTGATTTCTTTTGTCGTTACCTTGCCTAGCGTGTAGTGCTCTCCTTCTTTTTTTTTTTTCGTCCTCATCTTACCTAGCGTTGTTCCCTCTTTTTCATTTTATTTGTGATTTTTGTCACTTCTAGCGTCGAAGATATCATCTACTTCATTACTAACTAGATAAGATCAACACAGTATGCTCGACGGTAAGCTTAGACCTAAACTTGTGCAATAACTGACTTTAAATCGTGAATCAGTCTAAAATCGTTCCATCAAATCATTGAATCGGTTCAGCTCAATTATGGTATAGCTTCCTGCTTCTTATGACCTATTCATTCAACACATCGGTAGTTGAAGGTGAATTGCTATACCATTGTTAAGTTGAAGATAAGATTAACTAGAAACCAAATATAATTTGAAACTTCTAAATATTATATATTTATATAAAAGCTTAGAAGTGATACCTAACATAAGGGTTTTATATAACTTGAGTCGAGAGTAATAAAATTAATATAATGGTTCCTCACTCTCAAGTTATCACTATCTCGAAACTAGACTTCAGTATTATCTCCAGCAATATATCCTAAGATTAGAACAAAGTTAATCCCTCAACATTAAGCCAAGTGAGCAAAAGCAAATAATAAACAACAATATGAGCATATCCAATTACAATTTATTACCATCGTCACAACGATTATAGCAATTAGCTTTATCAAATATAATCAACTTAGTATAATTTAATAATCAATAAATGCTTATGCATACAATAATATGCGATGCTAATACACATGATGTGCATTAGCCAGTATCTTAACCAAGTAAATAATGAGCGATACTTGGCGATTATTGAGTAAAATATATGAACCGTATAAGGTAGCTCAGAAACCGAGCATACAGATCTATATATTGAAAACCGATCTATATAAACTAAACTTTAAAAAATCTGTATCTTATAGGTCCCTTCATGCAAACTGAACTTTCAATATGAACTTTAGATCATTTTTCTTAAACCAAGCTTTAAAACATGGCCCATAAGTCATTTAATCAAACTAAGCTTTAAAACATGATTCTTAGGTTCTTTCGTTAAAACTAAGCTCCATAAAAATATGGCGTTTAGGTTGTTTTCGTGCCATGCCATGAGTACACATCATACACTCATACAATGAATTGCATTTGATAATAACTAAGCGCATATCTCAAGCACGAACTATAATCCATTGTTTTCCACAGATCAATCATCACATTGAACATATTGTTGAATAACCAAGCATAATTTCACAAAGCATGATCAATATATTTCAACTAAAATCGAGTATAAGGTTACAATACTACTTTTGACAAGCTATATTCATAGTTTAAGGGAGCATGCCAATTAATTCTTAAATTATCATTTCATGATATTTTCATTTCTGATCACCAATTTAAATAGCACAACTCGTAACAAGATATGCAATCCTAAGTTGAAGTTTATCTATTCAAGCATGCTCATTGCGTACCCATATCAATCATCTCAAATCAAATCACGCACCATTCGTTTCATATAATATATAAATACGAAATAAATTATCAATGGTCATTCATGGTCAACATATAATATATATACACACACAATTAGATAATAGTATATCACTTTCATTTCATATGTTACATATATATATATATATATATGACATAATTTATGACTTTCATATATAATCAATAAATAATTTGTCTATACAATTAGACAATCAACCTAGCAACCAATTATCAAATAATCAAGTCTTATGATTCACTTAGTAAAGTCGGAGTCACTTATTCAAGTAACAAGTGATCGTTTAATTTATGGTCACATCATATTATAGCAAGCAAGAAAAGGGTGCTCACAATATACTCCTAGCATTCTCCATTATCGTCATTGAGATAGTCCACTATATCTGTGATAACACCTAAATATATGTATATTTTGAGTGATAGAATAAGATTTTAGAACTAAATCATTTAATTGGATTTTATTTAAGTTTCCTCATCTCATTATTCAATTATTATTATAAGTCTCCATGAAATAATAAGTATTTTTAATTATTAGAGCTTAGCGAAAAATTATTTCTTATTAATAATATTATTTTATCTTTATTCATATATATTAGTGGAGAGAGAATATATATATTTATATATATATACACCCACTATGTTTTTATACATATACTTGTTCATATACCATCATAAAGAAAATGTTCCTCAAAACATTAGCTATAAACTTTTTTTTCTTCTATGTAGGACATTTCTCAATGAGTAAAGGTGATAAATAATCCATATGGGACATTTCTCAATGATGACCGACTCAACTCTTATTATATAGAGGAAAGATTAATGGTAAGTAATCCACATGGGACAAGTGATTGATGGCCTGCTAACACTACAAGTTGTAGGTTTTTCTTATATAATAGTCAATTTTCGAATCAATTTTTCTTTCTTGATTCGTCTTTTAAATTATATAATGTTATTCTATCTTGAATCTACTCTATGTGTACATTCAAATCATGAAAAATTTTATATAAAAACTTGCTTATAACATGTTTGAAACTTGGATTAAATCAACCCTTGTAGCTGTCACAAATTGCAAAACAACAAGAATGTTTGATCTTTTAACTCGATTATCTTACCACTTGATGGATGACAAGTGGTGCAAATGCCCAATATTAGAAGCACTCCGCACCTAGTGTTCAATGGTAGTAATAGGCTATTAAGAGGTGGCTAAATGAGAGGTGCCTAGAAGAGAGAGAAACCAAGGCTTGAAATAAGTAGGCCAAGTTAAGTTGAAATCTGGAAACTTGAACTAAATTTCAATATCCACTCGAAAGGTCCACTTTGATGGTATTTTTTAACCAAGTAGACTATGGTTTGCTCATGAAGTGGTAGTGGAGTGGAAGTATGTTTAAAGTAAAGTTTAGATATGTGTTTGAGTCTGATTTTAGTTGAGTGTATGGGAAAACAAACGAGAGAGAAAATGAGGGTCTGGGGCGTTTTTATTGAAAGAGGAGGAAGAAAAACGTGCTCTCCTACATGGCCTAAATGGGAACATAAAGAATTTCATATATTAACATTTGAAAAACATTATGTCCGATTCAGACACATGTTGATTGGAGAGCAAATGAAGGAATGGGGTTGTTGATCATCCGTATTTTCCTTGTTAATGATATACAGCTACGGGTAAGGGCGACAAAAACTTAAATTTTGTTTGATTAACTTCATTCCATGTGTATAATTTATATGCTTAATGAAATTATTTTTACATCATATTTCACTGAAAATTTACTAGTAACTTAGAATTGTAATAGCACACTATATTTATCAATTTTTTATCGTGACTGTGTATTTTTTATATACTGACATTTATTTTAATGTCAGTTACTTATTTAGCAGAAAAAAATTCAATATTTTTTAGATCTAACTTTGGCATGAGACCTCTTATCATGTTTGCACATTACCATTACAACTATTATTACTACAATTATTATTATTTTCTTATCAAATTTGATTCCTAACCTTTATTTACTTACACTTCAAACCTCAAACCTATATTTTATCTTCTTCTTTTTTAAGCGGATTTGATGATCTTCCTTAAAATTTATTTGATTAATTATTTGTAAAAATTTAAAGATCAAAACCTTAATTTCCAACCAATATATCTCCAATCATATTCGAAAGCTTATAATTATAACGAAGTATTACATATGGCCGACCTTGAGCCAGTCATCGAACCGTCGAGTTTTATGGGCTTAGGTTGTTCAACATGCAAAAACTAGAAAGTTAGTTAGCCCCTAATTAGTGGGTTAGACTGCCAATTGGCTCGTCGGTTTGAGGTCGAGCCAACCTTGAAATTTAAAAATATAAATAAAATAAAATGTACTATACATATATACTATATATATATAATGCAAACATTCTATATATATGCTATATATAATATATGATATACTATATATATACAATATACTATATATATAATATAATGCAAATAAGTATATAATATATATAATTATTAGTATACTATATATATATGATAGTAAATATATACTATATATCATACTATATATGATATACTATATACAATATTTACATGTATAGAGAGAAAT
>JAMXBB010000001.1:27723693-27736880 GCA_024138015.1 Lumnitzera littorea
ATAAGATATATTTACTCAATTATATACTATTTATATGTAATAAGTTTTTCTATTTTGTAATTTTTGTCACTTTAGTCATTTTTACTCGATATTGTAATATAACATTAAACTTATGCAGTTCACATAAATTATTTCGAGATCAAGAAAAAAAAATTGAACCGAAAATAAAATTTTCAATTCACTAACAACTATATGTCGATGTAAAGTTTTAGAATTATTTGGAAAAGAAAAAAGATATGTACGTAAGCAACAAATTATTTATAGTAATTGATGAAATGCAAAAAAAATAGAAAAAATTAAAAACAGAAAGATATGAATCAAGGGCTGTCGAACTTACCTTGAACCACTAGTTCAGCTGAATTAGCCTAGGCCTATGGCCTTAAAGGCTAAGCTCGATTCGCTTTATTATATGAGCTTGTGAACTAATAGTTCAAGGCCAGTTTGGCTCGGTGTACACCTCTAATTAAGCTAAATCCATGATATATAATTTCATTCATTGATAATAATCTATAAATGTCAACCTCAATCTGATGATCAATTTCGATAAGGTGAAAAAAGAAAAGAAAAGTCTTCTCATAGTATGTTTTGATATTAGATTTTGTTGATAGAGATTTGAGTTTAAAGAGACCTCGAGACCAAACTAAGATGACCTATTAAACAGATGGAAGCGAAGAGAATAGTAGAAAGACTCTTTGGCGGACCTACTAAGAGATGAGAGACAATTTAGCCGAACCTATGTGTAACAAGTTGTTTGTACATACCAAGGGAGGAGATAAATTGGAGTATTTATAGGGGGAGCTCAGAACTCAAACTACCAATAACTTAAAACATAGGATGTCCTACCCTAAGTTTTAAGGGCTTAAGGCTAGCTAATAGGGTCAAGATGTGACTACTTCAGGCCTTATACCATCACTTTGCATTTAATGATTTTAGAGCATTGTATAGTCTCAACACATATGCCTTATCACTTCCCATTTAATTTGCTAGGGCACTATACTACCCAAGCATGTGGTCACCTACTATAACACTTGATCTCTATACTTAAGCACTGCCATAGGTTATCTTAGCAAGGGACTGCACTGTAGACGATTGAGATCAAACACGAAAGTCCTTTAGTGTTAACCATGTTAGCTTGGCTCTAAGACTTAAATCAATTATCAACACTTGCCTCTTATTCTTATTAGTAATAGGTTAATAATAAGAGTAAGCTCTCGGATAGGCTTCCAAGGGATTTGAGCCGAACTGGAGCATATCGAGTTGATGTAGAATAAAAGGGCTAGTTCCCTATTGGTGTTTCAACTTTGTCAATGAGTTGGTGAGTTGGAGCCTTAGTTCAAGCAAATAGGCCATGCAGATAAATCGCCTTAGCTAGACCAAACTTGCTTAAGTGAAATGAACCAATTAAGCGATCAAGTTGTCCAGGCTAGACTAAACCTATGCTAGCTTAGGTAAAGTCTTGATTGGGTAAGCAGGTTGTCTAAGTTGGATCAAAACCATGCTCGCTTAAGTAGAATGGTCAAATCTCTTTGATTGAGCATGCCCCAGCATAGTTAGTTCTGCATTGGGTTTGGCTAAGGAAGTACCGGAGGGAGAATTGTTGTGATCTATGCCCTTGAAGTGCACAACACGCGAAGGATAGGTTATGGTCGAGCTGGAGAAACCAAGGTAGTCTAGGAAGAGCACTTGTTGCTTCTGTTTTTTTAGGCACCATAGCTTTTTTAAGCATGATTTGATTAATTTGATTAACCTTTAAATGCTTTTGAAGCGTCTTCCATGCTTAAGCACTTGGATTGATGTAATATAGCAAGGTAGTGTCCTAGTAACTAACAAATGTTAAGCTATTAAATCCATCACTCTAGGCAGCATGTACAATAAGGGCCATCTTATCTTGTTTCTTGAGATTGTTCTATGTTTAAAATCTCTCCGATCAGTATCATTAACAGCAATTAAGGGATTTCATTACAATGTATCCTTTTCTATGCTCTTTTCTCCCTATAAAAAGGAGCTTGGGTGTTAGAGGCGTACCTACAACACAAAACCATCATCTTCTTTGCTAAGAACTTCAAAGTTTGACTTATGATCCCTTTAGTTGTTTCTCTTTATCACTTTTAGTGGTGCAAAGCTTAATGGAGTGGGGAGAGCTTCATTCTCTCCTAGTTTTTAGTTATCACTAGCATGGCAAGAGTTGTCCCACCCTAAGGCTTACTTTATGGTTTTTGACAACAAGGAGTACTAGTTTTTTATTTTATTTCCAAGGTCTTCACACACCACATAGACATGCCATTAATCTCGGGTCACAGGAGCCCTGGTTTCTCATTAGGAAAATTACATCGAAGTGTATAAACAGTTGAAGATAAGTTCAAATAAGGGATTAACGTATTGTTAAGTTCAAATTAAGGATCACCATTTTAATAAATGGTTAAAATAAGGGATTGTTATTATAATATCATTAGTATTAAATAATGTGTCAGTTATCTACAATGTAACATTTGCATGGCAAACAAGTGATCATTGACGTATATATATTAATAATAAATAAATAAATAGAAAAAAATAAAAAATAACAAAAATTTACTAAAAATTAAAGAAAAATGAAAAATAATTTAAAAAATTAATATAATTATGTTCGTTTTATACTTTAAAGTGCTGTTATGTAGATATATATAGTTAGTGAAATTGTAACTATGTAGCATGAGAATTGTATTTGATTATGAGTAGCCAAGATAGAGAAATGGCTTCTATATCAATGCTTAAGACATTAAGAAAATATCTTGCTACAATGTAGTGACTTAAGACATTAAGAAAATTCACCATTTATTTTCTTTTGAAAAAATACAAAGGAAAAGTTTCAAGTTTACATAAATGCTAGTTGTTGAAGCATAATCATGTGTTTGATTTTTTTATATATTTATATTGATAAGGGATTATTTTTCTAGTTTCTGCTAACCCATTGACCTCTATCCTTCCCATTCCTTAAAATGTGGTTACAAAACGTAATGAGTTTCTTGTGGCACTTTCTAGAATTTGAATTAGTGGATGCAAATGCATATCCCCATTTGATTATTACTCAAATCCACATTTCTTTCCTCTTCTCATCACATCATATTTTGCTAGATTATGTTGCTTTCTAAATAATTATACTCCAACATAAGGATCTTTGTTTAATTCCACAAAGTGTGCTTGATATAGTCAAGCTTGTTCTTTCTTAGAGATGCAACTCCTTTTTTTTTATTATTACTTTTCAATCTTTCTTTATTTTTTAGTAATTTTTTAAAATTTGGGTTATTATTATTATAAACATGTCAACGCTTCTTGTTTACTACGCATGCACCATACGAGGGCTACATGGCAAATAATGGGCACACAGCTAATATTAATGGTATTATTAGAATGATCTCTTATTTTAACTACTTGCTAAAATATTGATCATTTATATGAATTTTATAAAATGTCGATCCCTTATTTAAACTTATCATCCAATGTTAATACCATTTGATATAATTTTCCCATTTCTCATTTCACATCAACGAGACTCTCTAGCTTGTCTGTCAATGCTTTATGTATGCCTTTTTTTTGTCTTGCATAATTTTAGATTTATTAAGTAATAACTATTTTTATTTACGTATGAGTGACACTTTATAATTATATGTGGCAAAAATATGCACATGTCAAACATGTGATTCTTTAGAATTTGACTAAGATAACAAAAGTTAAGGGGGTTAGAGGAAGTGGTAACTTTAACAATGTAGAATTAGATTTGAGAAAACTTAATACTAAAAAAAGTTTATACACTTAATTGAAAAATAATCTAAAGTTTAGATATTAAATATAATATTATCTCAAACATAGTTTACAAATCAACTTAGTATTAAATTCTTGACATAAATTATGATCTTAAGGGATTGGTATTACGTTTTATTTACAATTTATGAGTTTTTAAGATTCATATTGCTATTATTACTAAAGTTTTCTATGGTTTATAATCCATTACTACATATTTCAATTTCTATGTTTAAAATTTAAAATGTTCTAGGATTAGAGAACTTAGTGTGGTACACTTCTTAGTGTTCTATCTCTCTCTCTTATTGTAGTAAGTATTTTTCTTATAAGTGGATTGTGAGAGAAGATTTGGCATCCTATTGATAGGGTTTATGATGTAATCTAAAGGGATCTTGTCTTAGTAAAGCTTTTAGATTAGTGTTCTATGATATGAATTTCTTACTTTATTTGCATAAAGATACCCATTATATGCAAGAAATTTACATATTTACAATCAAAATTAATAAATATTATACAAATATAAATTAGATAAAAAATATTATTAAAATACTATTACTATGTGCATATTTAAGCTAAAATATTACTATTTGTACTTGTAAACATTTTATTTTTGCTCTCTTGTAATTTTAGTTTTTCTTTCTAGAATAAAGAAAAGGAAGTTAGTTTAAAAACCAAAAAAAGAGAGAAAGTTCAAAAAAATAAAAAATGAAAATGAAAAAAATATATAAAAAGAATTAAGAAACTAGAACTTTTCTTCTTCTTTTTTTTTAAGAAAAAATATATTTTGAGGAAAATAAAATATTTTTAGAAAAATAAGAATTTAGAGTAATGTAAGGGCCATCGGATTTGGATTTGTTTATCCTCTGCTCGAGTGAGTTTTTTTATTTTAGGTGGTCTTGTGGTTGAAGTATATTTTAGTTGCAATACGGTTAAAGGTACCAGCCCTAGGCCTTGGCCCATTTAGCACTACACTTAATCTTAGTGACGAGAATGTCTTGCACTAAAGCATTTTGTGGCTTTTTTTCTTATATTATTCCCCCAAGAGCCACGTCACGTGTCTTAGCAAGCCACGTTGCAGATATCCATTCACTCACACTTTCCTTTTCTTTCTCTTTCCATCCTTTTCCAGCGCATTCTCAACTTGCTTTCTCCAGTTCATGGCCATTTTTAGACCAAATTTGTACACGCATTTATCAAATAAATGGTAAAATCGTGTAGATTACATGGCCTTCATTTGATCTGAACCAAAAACGTGGCCAAATACATGTGTTTCAAGGGTTAAATTGACCAAAGAAGGTTGAAGAAGATCATATCCCAAGATTTTAGCATGTTGCGATTTGGCAAATCCAAGCAATAATGGAAGTATTTTGAGTTTCTATTCGACTTTTTGGGAAATAATATCATCGTATTTACGTTCACAAATGTCTGAATTATGTTTGTTTCCCTAAAATCAAAGATTACACTACTTGGAGCGTCCATGGCTGAATCGTCTATCAATGAAACTTACCAATTTTTTTAGAGCTCATTTTGTATAAATAGATCTCCTTGTTTGCATCCTGATCAAGAAACTTTCACCAGTTCTTACTTCCAGTCTATCTTTATCTCATTTCGAGCTCTCTCTCTCTCTCTCTCTCTAGAAGGCTCATGCTGCAACCCCTCCTCTCTCTAAAAATTCGACCGCCATAGTCACTTCCAAGCAAGACCACCACTCTAGGAATACTCCCTAGGCGATAAGCTTTCCATCCCGACCACCTCCATTCTCTGCCGTGACCCTTAGTGCAAGCACCACCAAGGGTTTTTCGAAACCCTAACCACCGCGGCTATAACTCGCGAACCACCTCCTGCCATCGCGCCTGACAAAACACCACCACTTCAGTCGAACTCAACACCACGAGAAACCCAAGCCTGACCTCTTTCGTAGTCCATCAACCATTGCCAGCAGCAACGCTCAGCCTTTCTTGCTTTACCCCTATTCTGCCCAACTTCAAAAACACGCAAAACCACCATAATAATCTACAGTACTGTGATCAATCTAAGTTTCACTAATACAAGCCTCATCAAGACACCTTTACCTGCTAGAAATTTCGATTGAAGACCACCATGCGACATCGGGTTGGCAATTGCTGTCTTCACCCAAGTGCAACTCGAATACCCTATCCTGACCCAGAGCCGAACTTGAAGACTCGACTCACGCTTGCTCTACTGACCCGAGCCTAGTCTCTTTGAAGCTCGGGTCCAATTCGTTTCTATCTTCCTTTATTTTTTAATTTTTTATTTAATTATTCATTTTCTATGTTGTGATGATTCAAAAAAAAAAAAATTTAACTTGGGGCCTTTCTTTGAAGATAAAATTTTTTTATTTTAGAAAACCATTTTCTTTCTTTTTTTTTTTTCACTCACTTTCAAATAAAATAAATTCCTCTTAAAAAAAGAAAGAAAAGTTCCTTTTACTCTATTTTATAAGGTAAAATAAAAATTCTATCCTTTTCCTTTTCTCTCACTTAAAAAAAATATCTTCTTTTAAATAACTCTATTTTGAAAATTATAATTTTTCTAGACTTTTCAAAAAGATAAACATATTAATGAACCTCCAAAATTGAGACCCTGTCACTAGGATTTCCTTTAAATTAAATGAAATAGTTAAAAACATAGACTCAATTGCCTTCTTAAAATAAAATTAATAAAAAAAATGAATTATAAAAGTTCGATCTTGAATAGCAGATATGTATACACCGATATACAATTACAGGGTAACTTAAAATACAGAAATATTTTATTCTCCCCTTTGTAAATAAATAAACTATTTTTTCCCTTTTTTTGTAAGCATGTAAAAGTTATTTATTTGTTTGTTCACTTATAAATTAGAATTTTCGTTATGATAATTTTATAGGTAATTTTGAAAATAAATTCGAAAAGTTAAGGTAATACTAGCATAGAGTTTAATAGGATAGCTTTCAAACTCGCTATATTTGATTTCTTGAAATCTTTTCGAAATCATTCGCTAGTAGTTAAATTAGAATCAATTGGCTTAATTGGTTTTAATTTAATCACTTTTTCCTGTTTCACTAGGTGGCAACTCTAAACGTTTTCAAAAATAAGAGAAATTGGGTTTTCCTTAGTTTTAATTGAGCTTTTAAACTAAATAGCCATAAAGTTTAGTTTAAATCAGATTAAAGAAAATAAGAAAACTGAAAATTTTAGGCTTAACAGTACTAATGTCGCACCTTTAAAATACAGTATTAGTAGAATACTTATGTTAAATTTTCAAGATGCGATATTAATGTATTTAAATTTATATCGTATCTTTATAATAACAGTATTTTGGTAAATTTTTAAAAATTATATAATTTTTTTCAATAATTTGTAATTATATAATTTTTTTCTTAAAGTCAATAGACATGTATTACACCCTATTATATGCATACCTAGAGGATCTTTCATATATCTAGATGTTGTTATTTTCATTTTGTTGTTATTTGTTTATAATTAAATTATATCTATTAAATTTGTAGATTCGAAGAATTTCAGAGACTTTACTTGATAATAAGGGTCAATTTCAAAATAAGACTTTCATCTTAAACTATTCCTAAGAAAAAAAGAAAGAAAGAAAGAAAAACTCTTTTTGTATTTTATGATGATCTTTCTCGTGTACGTATGAAAATAGAAGTAAACTTATTACAGATATGTATATATACATAGTTTTTAAAGAACAAACAAAAATTCCAAAAGTATACATAAATATTTTATAATTATCATAATGTGTTGAAATTGACAAATATAAATAGAATTATAAACTAACCATATAACTTTTCTCATTTAAGAAAAAGCATGAATGATTAAGTACTTAAGTTAAATTATTTATAACTAGTTAAATAGTTATTGGGGAGTTAATATTAATAATGAATTAATTTCATCCATCCACTTTATAAATAATTGATGTTTGGTGGATGCATCAAAATTCAATTTAGTGACATATATAATTGGTTCTCTCTACTCATAAAGATACATATTTATGGCCTCCACCAGAGTAGTATGTAGGAAAAGAAAAAGGGTAAAGAAAGCGAAACTCATCATCATATCGTGGAATATCTTATTCTTCATCCAATCCAAGTATATAAAAATCATAAATTTCTAAGAGCTAACAAAATTAGAGAAAAGGAATTAAATATTGCAAAAAATATATAATAACAAAAATACTACACTTATAAAAAAGTAAAAAAAATACAGCACCTAAATTGGGCTTTTGAGAAGCCAAATTTGTGTTGCACTAAATTCGGCTTTTCAAAAGCTAATTCTATTGGGACTAAATCACACAATAAAACCCTTCTTCTCATTTGCATACATCTCCTTCTCTCTCTAATTACAAATCCTATTGAGAAGCTCTCACAAATCTTCTCCTTTAGCAGCAATTTGCATCAGCCTAAGGTAGGAAATCATAAGCTCATGACTACATCAATTTGGTAGTTGGATTTTGTGGTTTTTTTTTTTTTTTTGAAGAAATAAGTGGGTTTCATCCATTTTCTAAGATATGTGAAGGTATTTTTCTCTCTAATTCGTCTTTTCTTATAATATATTATGTGTTATTAGTGATTAAATATTATCAGGTTTTTTGAGGATAAAGTGTTATTTGGCAATTTTTTTATATGTGTAGTACATATATAATTAGTACGTATATATGTGTAATTACAATGTATGTATGTATTATATTTGTTTAAATTTAGAATGTAGTATTTATGTGTAATTAGAATGTATGTATGTATTATATTTATTTGAATGTATAATATAGGATATATGTATAATTAGAATCCATATATATGAAACATAGTGTATAAGTTAGTTGGATAACTTATAAATAATTGTATTATATGTATAATTAGTTCTTATCATAACTCATAGATATTACATGAAACGAACATAAGGTATGCTAAGGCAGTTATGAATGAATAGTAATTAGGAAGCAAACATTAGTTGCATGGTTGTTCAAAAGCCATCTCCAATGATGGTGTGATACTAATATAGACTTGTTTACAAATAATTATTGAATGTAGATAGGTTAGAAAATAAGTGAAGTATGATTAATTTGCTATACAACTGGCCACATTGTGGAAGGGGAGAGTAGGATTTATTATGATAGGCGGTCGACAATAGTAGTTGGGGTTTTGAATGGGATAAGTTATCAATAATTAGTTAGCATCATGCGCAATCATATTTAAGTTGATTTAATAACCTATTAAGTTGTGTTGATCCATCGGTGTTGTATTGTTGGAGCTAATAGGGATTATTTCTGTGCTGTATTAGTGAATGATGATTTTGATGTTTAACAAATGTTGGCATCATGCCAAGGATGTAGAAGGTTAGTGATTTTACTGAGTTATATATCAAAATTCATGAAGTTAATTTTCCTCCCATTGTTGCTAAGTATAATGTATAGTGTATTGTAGGAGAATAATATTGAATGTGAGGTTAAAACTTAAGTGCGGGTATCTAACTTATCCTACGAACTCAAGAAGTAGGTAGGAATTAAGGCCTCCCCAAACCTGATATTAGTCTTACGAATGAAGCTAATAGGGAGATAGATATTGAAGACAACATAGCATGTGAAAAAGTATCCAAGGAATTCAATGATATCGATTGGATAATGGTAACGGAAAAAGTGAGGATTGGATTCAAACCTTAGATGAATCACGTAGGTCCGAGATGAAGAACAATTAGTGAAATAGGTTCCCGACTAATGTGAATATAATTGGTAGTTTGGAACCTGTGCCATTCTATGTTACTAGTGTAGATAGTGGATATGATTTATCTTAGGATGGCATGAATAATTAGAGCTTTAGTGATGAATTTAAGGTTAGTATGCAGTTTCCCAATAAGGAGCACCTGTAACATGCTATAAAAATGCATCGTGTAATTAATTATCATGACTAAGTGATGGTAGAGTTAGAGAAAAAATTGTGGTCCATTAAATGTGCTGATAGAGATAAGGGTTGTAGGTAGAGGCTTCAAGCATGCCATAAAAAGCAAGCTGAGTATTTTATGATTACTCGATTTGTAGGTTCATAGACTTATGTGAACTCTACTATAAGCCAGGACCATCCGCAATTAGAGTCCACCACCTTCTCCTGATGTATTATTATGGAGGTGTAGGAATCTTCGAGTGATAAGATAAAACATCTTCAAGCAATAATCCATAAGTAGCTTAGATACATTGTACACCTTAAGAGAGTTTAGGAGGCCAGATGTAAGGAAATTAAGTAGGTCTATGGGAAATAGGAAGTGTCCTATGAGGTGCTCCTTAAATTGTTGTATGCTATGCAACAGGCCAATCCAAGTACAATAGTTTAGTGGAAATGGATAGAAAGCAACACTCTAGGCCATGTGTTTTTCGATAAGGTGTTCTAGGCTTTTGGACCATGTGTAGAAATGTTCCTCCACTATAGATATTTTCATATACAGTATTTGAGTGATAACATATAACCAATAGTTTTGTCAATAAATAGCATATCTAACAGTCTATTTCCTTACTTTTAAGTTGGTGATAACAATTGATGGAATGTTTTTATATGAAAAGTTTAAACACATGCTTCTCCTTGCAACCGAAGTTGATGGTGCAAGTAACATTATCCCATTAAGGTTTATACTGGTAGATAAGGAGTATTAGTATAGTTTGGGGTAGTTCTTGAAGTATGTGCTGACGTATATCATAAAATATTGTACTAACATATATTTGATGTTTAATCGCCATGATGGCATAAAGTCAGCTATGGAAGGTAACAATATAGTGTGGCTACATATTTGGCCATGGCGCTAGTGCATCCATCATGTGGTAAGTAACTTTAATACTTGAGTAAAAAAACAAACAATGTAGGGACTTACTACAAAAGACAGTGTTTTAAGTGTAACCCTAAAGGTTTTGTGGATAATATGATGAAGCCCATATAATGAGCCCACACATTAGACCATACTTTAACGACTTACACCTAAAGATGTGGACCTTAGCATATGATGATGAGACTCATTTTGGTATTAGAACCACTAATATTGCTGAGAGTTACAATAATGCCTTGAGAGATGTTAGGAGCTTACTTATCACTACACTTATTAAGAAGACATTTTATAATTATAGTGATTACTTCAACAAGAGGAAGATTGAGATTTCTACTGACATGGGTATGGGTAAAGTGTTGACAATATTTGCAGAAAGGAAGTTTGATAGGCATTGTAAAGCAGCTATTCTCCACTGTTTTGTCATATTCAATGTGATAGCCTCTCCTAAACTAACAGTACATAGACAAAAGGGTGAAAATAGCTATACAGTTGCACTAAGAATGTATTGATGCACTTGCAATAAGTAGCAAACTTATAAGATTCGATGTACTCACATAGTGACGATAATGGGGAAGATGTGAATGGATTGTGCTACATATGTTGGTCATTGGTATACATGGCAACATCAGTTGCGAGTTTATGCATACTCCCTCATGCCTTGTACCAACAGTTTTGAATGGCCCTCGCTTAACATTCCTATGTAGCACCTGGTTACAACTGTTAACAAGGTTAGAAAGCATAGGAGGCCATAGGAGAAATGATTTCAATAAGATGATTATATGGGAGATGCCTTATTCATGCAGCTTATGCAGTGGAGAAAGACATAATAGACGAAAATGCCCCCAATGAAACTTACAGTAATCCTCTTGTGGATCCACTGGTATGCCTTCTAATAGTCAACAATGTTCTCTTTAATGTTCTTGTGTGCAATTTTTCCTACTCTTACATGTTTTTACTTTTCATCTATGCTTTGTTGATTGGTTCTCACTACAGTAACTTACTGTTTGTTTCCTTTCTTTACACAGGTACGCATAGATTTAAGATTGTCGGATAGCTCACTTCTTTTGGGGTAGCCATTCCATAAATTAAGCTAATGTAAGTGGTCAAGTAAATCCAGTACTTATTTGCATTTAATTATTCTTGTCAAACTCAATGCTAAAAATGTATCTTAATAGAAATGTGCAGGAGAGTAACTGGCTCAAATGTAGTCAATGAGATGCGATCTTTCAATAACGAGATGGTTAACTATTAGTATTTTATTTATAACTTATGTAACTTTCATAATCAATTGAATAGTAAAGGACTTTTCAATATTTAAGATGCTTGTGTTACGATTTTGTACATAATATCATTTTTTATCATTATATATTTTATTATGAATGGATACTTTCCATTTATTCAATTGGCATGAATTGAGATAAAATGATAGGAAGAATTTTTTATGTGGTCTTGTAGGATTGTGCATTTTTCCCTTGTATTGACCAAGGATTAGATAATCTTTACATATACATAATGAAATTATTTTTATATTTCTTATTGAAATGTATGATGTTCAATTATTGTGTCATTGTATAGGATTTGTGTTGGATATATGGAGTTGAATATGAGATTTATCAGGTTTATCTTATCATTATCATGTAAATTCAAGTTGTGATAATTGCCAAATATGCTTTTTTCTTTTTCAATACTTATTATACAAAGTCATAACCCTATATTAATTGTCATAATTTGATATCACCAAAGTGATCAAGTTATGATACTTAATTATTGCGCATAAAATATTCATCTATTCATAATACATGTAAAATGCCCTTATTAAATTAGTAGATAGATGACCTTTAATGGTTAGTAGAATGGAAGGGTTTTCCAAAGGAAAACTGATTTTTTTGTGATTAATAAATATGACTAAAGAAAAATAAAATTCTTTATTCAAATATGAATTTGTTCATCTAAAGATAAGCATGTGTGTCATTAAGAAATTTTTTTTTTCCTTATTGATATAAGTGACATTTATTAATGATAGTGCATTGTAGTGTTTGCCTAAATGTATAATACAATATATTTTATATTTTGTGACTTCCTAAAGTGGTATTTAGGACAACTGTATCTAGATTTAGGGTCTTTAAGAAAAATTTATTTGATTGAGTCCAAATTTTACGAATATGATAGAAAAGTTAGTTGAAGTGATCCAGTAAAGTTAGATTGTAAAAATAATGACCCAAAATCCCAATTTTAACCTTAAAAGTGTGATTATTTAATATAGCATAAAGATTGTTAGAATCCTTCAAAATTGAGTTCGATATACGATGAGAACTTAAAAATAAGTTAATTAGGTAATAAAAAGAAATGATATAGTATAATATACTATAGAAGTATACATATATTTTTACAAGTATACTTGATATATATAATAATTATATCCATAAATTAACGTGAAATTATATAATTATATATAATATGTGCTAAACTCATAAAAATAAATAGAAAAACATATGTTAAAAATAAAAGATATGCTAAGAACATAATTATATGTGTATAATTATACATTACATGTAATGTATATATATATATATATATATATA